>JAPYYQ010003032.1:0-25000 GCA_030522585.1 Anagyrus pseudococci | reverse complement strand
CTATTTTGACAACGCTGGCACAGCTTACTTCGACCAGCGTATATAAAACATTTCCAAATCGTCTTCGACTATGCCGATCTCCTCCTCCTGATGGGCCTGATTAAAGTTTTCGAGAATAATGGCGATGTACATGTTGATGACTATCATATAACTGATGATGATGAAGGAGGTGAAGTAAGTGATGGCCAGGAGCGGATAGCCGCAGTCACCGTTGATTTTTCGGCTGGTGGGCGTCGGGTCGCAATCCGGCGGCTGAACCATCAGCGACTCGAGCACGTCGTTCCAGCCGGCTGAGGTCATCAGCCGAAACAGCAGTTGCATGCTTCGACCAAAAGTCTCGAAATTCACCTGTAAAAGCCGAGAGCATGAGAGACGAGGGCAAATGAAGCCGCATGAAAGGCCTTGAATTGATATACGAGCGTGTACTTGCCATATCGTCGAGAGCGCCTTGCTTGCGTACATGGCCGAAGACGGACATGCCGATGATGGCATAAATGAAAGTTATGAGTGCGAGGAGGGCGCCGATGTTGAATAGCGCCGGCAGACTAACGACTAGGGCAAAGAGCAGCTTCCTGATTCCTTTGGCAGCCTTGATTAACCTGAGTATCCGACCGATCCTGAAAACGCGAACTACGCGCAACAGGGTCGGCGAGACTGGGAAGTCTATCATGATGTCCTCCATGACGATGCCCAGGATCGAGGCAAGCACGAGCAGGAAGTCGAACAGATTCCAAGGTACGGTGAAGTAGTGGTAGCGCAGCCCGATTATCTTGACGATGGCTTCCAAGCCGAAGACCGTCGTAAAGAAGGCGTTCGACACCTCCAGGATGAAGAACACCGGGTGCGGCTGATTGTAATGCTCTATGCCCATTGTCAGCATGTTCAGGAATATCAGCACGAAGATTGCTATCTCAAACCTGCCCATTGCCAGGAATTCAAACCATTTTACAATCTCGGCCATTTATTCATTTTCCTTGTTATTTGAGACGATATCTTTACGGTTAATTCGAGAGGACTAGATAAAGCACGCGTCTAGTTAAGGGAGAGAGAGATGGAGAGGATGGACTTGGTTCTCCAAAGTAAGTCGGGTCTAGCTAACTAACCGCAAGCTCACAATCAATAAAGTTTGACTAAAATCGATGGCCGTGGAAGCCGTTACGCTTGCGGTGACAAGCCGAGACGAGTGCTTTATCGTCGAAAGGACGAGGAGGACGAGTAGGGGGCGGGGAGGGACAAAGTAGCCAAGCGGAGCTGCCGATTAATTACCTCCTGGAGTTGGACAGGTCGTAGAACATTGCCAGAATCTGGTTCATCGGACGCTTTATCACCTTCTGCGGCTTTTTACGGCCAAGCTTTTTCATGGCAGTGTAGTAGTGTTTCTGGCTCTCGGTCAGAAACATTTCTAGCACGCCACCCTCGTACTAAAATTAGAATCAGCGAATTTAGGCGCCGAGCGATTATCACCTAATTGACTTTCAATTCTACATCTCTGCTTCATCTTATCTAACAACCGCTTTGATATTGCTGTTTATGGCTCTCTCATTGCTTTAATTGCAGCTTTATTGCAATAATGTATATATCTAAAGTTGTACTGCGCTTTCGCGAATTATATAAATAGATATACAAAAGCAAAGTTTTGCGCACAAACAGCATGCAATTGTTTTCAACTTTTTGCCAATTGCGTTGAAAGCGCGTGAAATAAGAAGAGCAAAAATGCCAGAGACTGCGACTGAGAGACTGGCAAACGAACTTTTTTCTTAAGCATATTAAAGTTGTCGATGATAACTCCGATGAACAGATTCAGGGTGAAGAAGGAACCGCAGACAATGAATATGACAAAGTAGATGTAGGCGGGCAGATTGGCCTCTCGTTGGGGCTGGAGATCCACGCCCCGCGCATCGACCGCATCCTTCATCACTTCCATCCAACCCTCGAAGGTCGCGACTTGAAAAAGAGCCAGATAGGCGATGCCCACGTGGTCGAATGTGATCTTGCTGTTCTCCCAAGTGTAATTCTGCCTGTAGCAATCTTCTTTAGTGTTCACCACCTGGGCATTACCCAACACGTTTTACACACTGTTCCTCTCGCTTTTTATTTATATTTTAAGTTTTTTGAAAAATTAAAAAAAGAAAAAGAAAGAGACAAAAGAAAATGAGAAACTTACGGAAATGTCCAGCATCATGCCGTGCTCGTCGAGGCATTTAAAAAACTTGCCGCCGAAGAACTGCACGCCCATTATTGAAAAAATCAACCAGAATACGAGACAGACGAGAAGGACGTTGAAGATACTAGGGATTGCGTACATCAGTGCGTTCACTACAATCTGCAACACACGCGCCAACGTCTCGTCACAATAGGCCATTTCTGCGCGCGTTCGATGAGAGAATGTGCCACGTCGAATATCAATTATTTTACAAATTTAAATCTAGGTTAATTAAGTAAATGCAATAACAACTCGGCGACTTTAACAAAGTGTTGGCTCGTCAATAAGCAACTTTGAGAACAAACTAGAAAAGAGAGAGAGCGAGCAGCGGGCGACGATAAGGTCTATTATGCGTGGGGGCAAATGTCGCTTTGAATTGAAGTAAAAGCTCGATGCAGAGCCGAGATTTAATTCGCATTCGAGTCAGAGTAGTGTCTTTGACGATGTGAAAACCAGTGTGCAACTCACCCTCATGCCTTGCCAGCGTGAAATTGCTCTCAACGGCCTCAATGCTCTTAGAGTTCTCAAGGAGCGCAGCACTTTGAGGTTCTCATTTTCTTCTATTAAAAGACTAAACAGGGATACCTGCGAATTGAAATTTTACACGTTAGCAATGCCTTCCACTCCGGCGGGGTCTCTACGCCTTCATGCCATTGTCTCGTGATCAAAAAAACTACCATTACTCGTCTTAATCGAATAGATTTTGTTGTGCAAAACTTATTGGATATAGTATAAGTATGTACGTATAGGTCTATACGGCCAAAGGCTAGAATGAAATGTCAAATGTTACGAGTAGTACCATAATTTAATAGAGTTTACTAAATTAGCTGCTTATGATTTCCTACAATGCATTTTATAGTCTTACTGTTCTGCAATGGATTGTTTCTTCGATAAATACTAAATATAGAAAACGCAATGCATTAAGATTAAATTCAATTAATATAATTATACACTATGTACGTTTTATTTCTAATTTTATATACTGGTACATGCCAAAGAGATTGCTGAAAAATAATCAAATTCTACTCTTTATAGAATCACGAAAATTGTTTGAAATAACTAGAGTTGAAAAAAAAGAGAAAAAAAACGAATCGATGTAAGTATGAGAGAGATAGTTGATAAGTGCATGTTATCAAGATGCATAAAAGTCTATAGCAAATGCACTCCATGTATCGTCGATTTCTCAATGACGAATATGAATTTCGTGATTTTACATAGAGTAAGAAATCTTATTACGACAACCTAATTCGATTGTTGACATTTCTCGAGGCCTAAATTCTTTAACAAGTAAATGCCGCTACTTGTAGACTCTTTTTCTTTGGGAAAAATGCCAACGATTAAACGGTTGTCGACAACAGGATTTCTTACCCGCCAAAAGAATACCTCTTGTCAATATATATAGATATAGAAATAGCCGTTACATGGGTCTTGGGGGCGCACTTTATGCGCAACCGCAGACGGCATTTTAAAAATAGCCTGCGAATTTCAAAAACTTTCTATTTTTTTGGTCATCATCCTGCATTGTAAAAATAAGCAGGCAAGCGAAGCGCAAAAAGTAAGCCATTTCAATGAGTACTAGATTTAAATAGATTAGTTAAATATTTACAGTAAAAAAAAAGGGTAAAATAAACTCAAGTGCTAGAAGCGCTGGTTTGCCGACTAAGTGCCGTAAAATAGATAACCTACGCTTATTACTGTTATTTATTTTTTTTTCGTTGAAAAAATTAAATATTCTGAGCGGGAACGTATGACTTCGACGTACCTGTTTTCTATTATGCCTTACAGAATAATAGACAGAAAAGACGAAAATGACCTAGAATGACGTCTTTGCTACCCTCAAAGTGCGATTATAAAATTATATTTAACACTTGCATTCACAAGTATTAAATCAAAAAGTCTGTAGTTTAATCAAAAATATTAAATGACGTTCTACGTTATAGTGTGACTTGTTGTAACTAATTGAAAAACTAAGTAACTAGTTTGGTTTACCCAATATAGTTTATTCTATGTACAAAAAAAGTGTCAATGATGAGTTTTGTAGAACAAATACAGCACAGAGTTGATTTTTGCAATTAAATGTTTAGATACATAATCATAATAATAGTAAAATAATATAACAGTGTAAAATGTCTAAGAAAAAATCGCATATATTTTTAGTGTACATCCGCTGAATATTGAAAAAAAAATTCGTTATCAATAATCATGCTTTCAGCGAATGTATGTAAGAAGCCCGAATTGCATATATAATTGATAAACCCTCGGACTTGAGATTAATACAATATGTATAATAATATTTTCGGGTAATCTAGAAGGTGGTTGGGTACTTACGAAAACGATTATAAAATCCAAGATTGTCCAAAAACTGGTGAAGTATTTACAGTAACCGAGGGCTAGCCACTTGAGAAGCATCTCCACGATAAAGAGTATGCAGAAGGCGAGATTGGTCCAGTAGAGGATACCCTTGAGCCGGGGGTTGTCGTCGAGATAGATGTCCTCGAAGCACAGCGTTATCGACGATGCGAATATCAAGACGAGGATTATCCACTCGAAGGCGGGCGTGTCGACGACCGAGAGCACTGAAGTCCGTATATCTATCCACTTCCTACCGAGATCCGTATCCAGGCACTTGTTTATGCACGTGCATCTGCCAACAGCGGACAACAGCGGCTCCGTTATTATGCACCTCTGGCTATCATATAGGCATCGCGTACTTACTTTTCATAACAATGTTCGGGAAAGCAGTCCTGCGGCACCTTGGGGGCCTTGCGCCTGCCGAAGCTCGGAAACGACTCCATCGCGTCGATGAACTTGCCCTGGCTATCGCGCCTGCCGCCTACGGTCAACTCGTCGACGTAGCTAACAAGAGCGTGCCAGGGCCTCTTTTCCTCCTTTCGGCTCGGCGGCCTCTCAAGTGCCGCAGCGGCAGCGGCTGCCGCCTGTGCCGAGGCCGCGGCTTCCTCGGCCTTGCTGCTGGCGTCCTTGAACACCGTCATCTCGATCGTTTCCGGCTGGCTTATCTCCTTCTCCTCGTCGAGCTTGGTCGTGGTGACGGTCTGGGTCTTGTTGCCGGGCTGCTCCTCCTGCTCGGGCCCGCCGGGGGCGCTGGTGTAAGGCGGCATGCTCTGCCGGTAGATCGGCTCGTAGGTGAAGACCGGCTGGTTGTTGAGGTTCTCCTGGTAGGACTTGCTGTAGATGGAGCCGTCCTTGGGCAGGCTGAGGACGGTCTCCTGTATCGCGTACTTGTCCTTGTCGGACTTGTCCATGACCTCGCGGACGATCTGCTCGAGCTTGATGTTCTTCTCGTTCTCGGTGTCCTCCTTCTTGTACTTCTTTTTGCGGACGATCGACCTAATGCGGTCGAAGGACTTGGCGAGCTTGGACTCCTCGCCGACCTCCTCCTTCTTCTGCTTGAGCTCCTCGCTGTTGAAACTGTTGAGCAGCAAGGCCAAGAAGAGGTTGAGGACCATGAAGTTGCCCATGACGAGGGCCGGGAGGAAGATGGCGAAGCAGGTCTCCGGGCCCTCCTCGCGCTCGGCCCGCATGCAGTCCCAGAGGGGCTCGATCCACTCGCCGCAGAGGATCCGGAAGATCATCATGAACGAGTGGAAGAAGTCGTTAAAGTTCCAGCGGGGCACTGGGTCCGGCTCGAACTTGTCCAGGGTGTAGTCCTTGCTGAAGAGCTGCATCCCGATCACCGCGAAGATGTAGATGACGATGACGAGGACGAGGGTCAGGTTACCGAGGGCTCCGATCGTCGAGATGATGATGCTCAGGAGCACCTTCATCGTCGTCCACGACTGAGCCAGCTTGAGGACCCGCAGGAGGCGCAGGCCCCGGATCACCGAGAGCCCGTCGACGAGCTCGAACACCAGGTCGACCAGCGACGCCGAGACGATTATCAAGTCGAAGTTGTTCCAGCCGTTGTTGAAGAAGTCCTTGCTCAGGGCCATCAGCTTGAGGAAGCACTCGAAGGTGAAGATGCTCGTGAAGACGCGGTTACCGATGTTCAGGGCGTGCCGAATCGACTCGCTCATGCCGTGATGCTCGAGCGCGAGGAAGCCCGTGTTCAGGACGATGCACAGCGTTATCATTAATTCGAACAGTGGATCTCTCACAACCTGCCGATTTCGTCAATCAAAGCAAAACAATTTTTTATAAATCCAGCGAAAAATGTATTGCCAGAAAAGCCATGCGTACCTTATATAAACAATTTTGAAAACGCAGCCATCCTTCGTAGTCGGCACAGCACTGTATACACCTGTCGCAATTCCGGTCCGGCAGATCGTCTGTAGGCGAAAAGAAAAACATAAATACCCCAAAAAGATCTTGGACTAAAGAAAATTGTGAATTGTCAAAATTATCGACCTAAAACGACGATGTGTGAGAGGTACTCGGGCGGTAGGGAGTAGAGCTGCTTCTTGTTCTTGATGCCGTTGCACCTGAGGACGCGTATCTCCCGGTTGCTGGTCCTGACGGAGACGGCGACGGGGCCCGGGGCCGGGTACTCCTGGCCGCGCTGCTCGAGCTGGTGCTGCTGGAGCTTCTTGCGCTTGTCGAGGTGCTGGCGCTCCTGGAGCCGGTGCTCCCGCTGGTGCTGCTCGCGGCGCTCGTGCTCCTCCGCCGAGGTCACGTCCTCGCCGTCGTGGTCGTCGACGACCCCCGAGTCGTCCATCGAGGACTGCTGGTTGCTGTTGTTGCTCGCCTGCCGCGACTGCAGCATGTTCCGCGGGGCCAGCCTGTGCACGACGTTGCTCTCGGCTGGCAGCCGCGGAGCCGCCAGTGGCTGCTGTTGCGGATGCTGATGATGCTGCTGCTGGGCTTGGCCTGCCTGCTGCTGCACCTGCGGCTGTTGTTGTGGCTGCTGCTGCAACTGGGCTTGCTGTGGCTGCTCTTGACCTTCGGAAGCGGCGTGATGCTGTTGCTGGAGCGTCGATTGCTGCAGCGGCAGGTGGGACGGCCGGACACCCGAATGTCGCGGACTCGGGCTAGGACTTGGCGTCACAGACCTGACATTCAATTTCAACATAATTACAAACATTTCAATTTTGCACAGTTTACGATGTAAAATCAATATTCTCGTTAAAAAAAGAAATTGTGTTTTAGTTTGAAAATAACTGATTTATTAAAATTGATAGGGAAAAGTTTCATTCCGATGATCAAAATCTATCAATTATACGTTATTTATTCGACGTCATTAAAACACGAGGAAGGAAAAACTTTTTTTGAAAAATCACGATCTGGAAAAGTTTATTCGAGTCAATCATGTCAAGTCCTTTCTTTGATTTCCCTTCGATAAAACAAAAACAACTGTATAGAGGCAATATCACATGACAATTACAATGACACGATAACTTGGCACACGCATAAAAGTAATATCGTTAGGACGGAATGCGATCGGGCCTCTCTAATTCGAGCAATGTTTCGGACTTTTTATTATCTGCACAGTCAATCGGAAACATTTCGTGCCAGCGGCGGAGGACGTGGTTGTTTAATTACCGAGTGGAAAATAAAAAAAATTTTGATATTCCGTGGTTAGCGGAGAATTTATATTTGCTGCTGTATAGGCAGAGGGAAAGCCGAGAGAGAGAGAGAGAGAGAGAGAGAGAGAGAGAGAGAGAGAAAAGAAAATAATGTCAGTGGCTGTAATAGCGATAGCATCTAAATTTGAATATTTGTATTCGAGTGCTGGCACGCGGCTGGCACTACTGCTACGTACATAACATTGCTTTACGATATACTCTCGCTCTCTTTCTCTCGCGAGCAAAGAAAAATGGCTTTTCTTTTACACGCAAAGCACGAAAAAGTCTTTGAATCGTTTACCGAAAACAAAGAAAACCCGACAGTTAATGTATAACGGTAGTATGAAAGGGAATCTAATGGGGGGTAGGAGCAGCCGGAAGCCACGTGGAGGGGACTAACGCAAATGGGACGCTGGTATCAAAAACAAACAGAGCTGTAAAAAGGGCAAAATCGATAAGCGCCCGAGAGTAGCGCCACTAATGTAACTATACACGAAGAGCCAGCGAGTGGCAGTGGAATGACTAAATTCGCTGTGTATACAGGGCACTGCTGGCGAGGCTCGCGTGAAAGAGCGCGCGCGAGAGCTGCAAAAAACGCGAAGAAAGAGAAAAAAAGAAACGTGGACGGGAAGGAGGGAAAAAGTGGCAAAAGTCAAGCTGCGCCGCGACACGAAGATTGATACTCCCTGATAATCGAGCGTTGCTCCCTATAGCTAGTATACACACTCGGTCAGATTTATGGCTGAATCTTCGGCTGCTATATCTAACCGAATCGGACTTTTCCGGACCGATACGGAAAAAGCGAAAATAAAAGAGTCATATTTTCGTAAAAAAAGGAATAAAATTTAACGCGCTGAATTCCAGCTGTACGGGGTAATAAATAGAGGGCAAGAGGAGAGCAGGCGAAAAATACGAGCGTAGGAGGAGAGTATATACGGAAAGGAAAAATGTCGGGATGAGCTGGTCTGCGCTCACATATTTGGCATTCTCGCCTGTTTCATTTCAAAAATATTTGGAACGCGGCAAAAACGCGCGGGGGGGGGGGAGGGGGAGAGATGCCCACCTGCTGCGATGCCCGCCGTTTTTCTCGTGGCCAACTGTGCTGCGGCCCCGCTTTCTTCTGCGCGTCCGCTTGCGCGAGTAGCTGCTCAGCAGTACGCCCTTCCGAGCGTCTATCTTTTTCTGCTTCTCCTTCGTCAAGGTCTTGATGTTGATTTTGGTCGGATCGAAACTGAATGTCGAGTCCTCGCGATGATCGGTCAGGTCCTTTTTCCGCTCCTGTACATTCAACAGACATTATATTTTCCGAATTTCTTTTTCTTCTTCGTCCCTACGTTTCCAAGCAATTGTATGGGCCAAGTATATTTTTCGGTCGATTGTCTTCGGCTCGCGCATTGCGTGCACATGTCCTATAGTTTGCTTGTTTACGTTTCCTTCTCTAGTTGTTTTCTTATGATAATGTATTAGACAAAATGATAACGTAGGCTTTTTGTAAACGTTTCAGTTATTTAATGCAGTAATGAAAAAGTAGAAGTGTGTGTGTGTGTGTGTGTGTGAGGAGGGGGGTGATTGAATTATCGAGCTATTTGGTTCGGCGCATAAATACTCGTAGAGCATTAATCAAAGTCAGGCCGAGACGGCCAATTATCAGCGGCCCAACTTTCTCCCTCCCTCCCACTCCATTGAATTTTCCGGCAACGATACGAAATCATTTTGGCTGTAGAGGTTCCTCCCCATCATCTTCGTCTCTTTTTCGGCTCCGTTCGATAAGCCGGGCTGTCGCGCGGGCGATCGACGTCGCACGACGACCTCGGATTCCACGAGCCCAAGCCACAATGCTAGAGTATAGCTGCTGCCTCCGACTGCTCATAATTAGGCCGCGCGCGTTTTTCACCCCCGGGCGCTTTTTTTTTCTTTTCAGCCTTGTACTTGACGTGCGCGGCCGCTTTCTTTTTCTTCGCAGTCGAGAAGAGAAACTCGCGTGCAATGCTATACTGGATTTTTCGTTCGAGTACCTCGATAATTTCTGCTCCAACCTCTAGACGCTTTTTCGGCTTGATTATATTGTTGATGACTGCTAATGATAAGTGAATGATGAATCGCTTGATAACTATACGTGTAATCGCTTTTTTTTTCTTCAATTTTTTGGATGAAGTTAGCCAAGGGCAAAAATAAATTATGTTCTCAATGAAAAAAAGGAAAAAAACGAGTAGTCGGGTTGGCGGGTTGTAATTTATATTGTACTTTACCTCATTTGTGATTTCCGCTTCTTCCTCGTAACTTAACGCTACGACGGCGAGCATGAGGTTGATCAGGTAAAAGGAACCGAAGAACACGACCACCGTGAAGAAAGTGACGCTGATCGGACCGCAAGCTGACAAGACCTTTACAGAAAAAATTGAAATATTTCACGTGAAAATTTTTGCAGACCATTAGAAAAGTTTGCATTTCAGAATAAAGTTCACATTGAATTATATTTCTTGAACATACTCGTATTTCCATGAGCCGTATATCCGTCATTTTCGCATTTTTTTAGATTTACGTAGGTATATAAATTATAAAATTCCCTTTCCAATCGCCTCGTTAAATTATGATTTATCTACTTTGTTACGATGATAAATTGTCGAAAATTATTTTCAAATTATAAATTCAATAAAGCTCGCGTTTTATAATAAAGCCGTTAAGGTGAGATTTCGTTAAATTTTAATGAAAATGAACGCGTCAAAACGGGATCGCTTTACGTTGACGGAGCAAAAAAAGGTCCGACTAAAAGAAAAAAAAAGTCGGAAATTAGCGGTGAAATAATGAGTCTTAAAACGTTAGGCAAGTGAAGTTACTAAATAAAGAGCCGAGCCGTAAAGTCGTGAGGGTAAATAAACGGCGCCGAGGCATCAATCATCGATCCCGCCAAGCCCGCCAAGTCCGCAAACACACACGCGCGCGGCGAACGGGGACGAGGAGGCAGCGGGCCGCTTAATTGCCTCGCAGGCTCGTCGCCGTCGGCCGCAGAGAGAGTCCAAGCCACGTGCGCAGCCAACGTCGGCTGCTGCTGAAACATACCTTGTCGTACACGTCCTCCCAGTAATCGAGGGTGATGAGCTGAAAGGTCGTGAGCATCGACCACAAAAAGTTGTCGAAGTTGGTGTAGCCATGGTTGGGGTTCGGCCCGACGCACAGGCAGGTGTAGCTCTCGTTGCAGTGCCTGCAATCGTAATCGACGAGCCTGGCGTTAGTCGGAAATTAGGCCTGGGAGCTGCCACTATAATCGGGACGGGCCACGCGCGTGTTTTTCTCGACGCGCCAGTTCGAGCGCTTTATACCCCCTTCGCGTGAGTTTTCACGGAAGTCCGGTAATTCGTTTGTTGTTTTGCGCAGTGCGAGAGGGAATCGGGCTTTTTGCCATCTCGCTTGACTGCCGGATTAAGTGTCGCGGATTATCCAATTTTCGTCGTCGACGTCGCTGGGGCGGCATGCCATTCACCGAGAGATCCCGCGACTTGATAGTGTGTATGTAACGCTCTCCCACGCGCTCCGGCCGAAAGCGAAATGTTAATCGTTGGAAAATTAGTTTAGGAAATTGAGACGATTTTCGGTTAAAGCGCCTCTACCATTGCAATCGCGTTATTACCTACGTAATGCTGCATCTGTTTACGTTCGGCTAAAATAGCAAGCTTTGATTCGGCTCTGTAAGCGCGGTAAATTAATTAAAAACATTTATTGACGTTCAATTTTTTATACGAGTAATACGAATTACAGCCTTTAATACTAATTACAGACTGTTTATTTAAATCAATTCCTTATATTATTCAAGTATAGTTAAATTTTTATTGAAATCAATATTTAAAAGAGGCAAATTGAAAAATTTGCCGTGAACCGATTACTTTCGATAAAGTTTCAACGTTATTCGAGAAATCTTTTGTAATGGAAATAAACTTTTTCATATTCATTTTTCATATAGAATGAATTTTCAATCTAGATAAAAAGAAGAGTAGGTTATAAAAATTTTCATTTTTTTTTTGTAATTTTAACAATTCCGTTCTCAAAAACGAAAAAAAAGCCTAAAATCATGGCCTTATGATTTATGAGTGAAAACTTTTAAAAGCTACCATTAATCAAGCTTTTATTTCATCAATCAAATCCGAACTGGAAACCGTCACTTTCGGCCAGGATAACATTTGAGTTCATTTACATTGCTTGAATATTTATCTTCGAATCCGTATCAGTGTACACAGCCAAATTTTCTTTAGAATAAGCCCATTAGAAAAGGGTGGAAAAAGCTCCCTAGAACGTAATTAATAGTCCGGAGTAACGAAGACGTAGTGGTAGGAAAAATGAGGTTATGATTCATTTTCGCTTGCGACCACAAGAAATACGGCCGATCGTACGCTGGGCATTACTACTGCGGCGTTGAGCTGCGCTCAAGTGTGACCGGGCGATAAAGTTGGAAGTGGCGGTTTTAACGCGTCGGCTCTTTGCTCCCACGCGCGGACTCTCTTTCTTCACCTCGTTTCGATGGAAAATCGCGCATAGTCCACCAAGGATATTTCCAAGTGAGTATACAATTAATACTTGCGCCAGCGAGGCGACTTGGATGCCGGGCCAAAAATTTCTCTCTCACTTGCGCGCAAGTGCAAAGTCTTTTCGCGTCTTGGAAATGTTGCTCTCTCCAAAGAAATTTAGCGGACGAGTAAGCAGCGTTGGCACGAGTTCCAATGTTCTTGCGATCGACAAATCGAATCGCCGCGAATAAAGCTGTGAATCCGAGCACTAACAATCCCGGCGTGACAAGGACGCAAAAACGCCTCTCGCCAATTCAATCGGAGTGGAGGGGGAGGAGGCGAAGAAGAAGCGAGCAAGTTCCGGCGGGTAGCCCGGAGGGGCGATAGATCTTGAGGAGCAGGGCCGAGGGTCCGCTCGCGCGAGTAGGGAGAGTGAGTCGTATGTATAGAGTGAAGTGGTACGAACCTGGCTCCGGTGACGTTGCCGCAGATGATGGGCTCCTCGTCCTCGTTGAACGCCCAGTTGGACGAGTTCCAAGTCCACCTGTTGGGGAAGGGAGAAGCAGAGAGAGGGGGTGGCTGGTGAGATAGCGCCGGGCGCGTTACAGAGATACATGCTCCGCGCAATACGTCAGGCGCGGCCCGCAGACCCGGCGGCGGCGGCGCGGCGGCAGTAACGGCGGCAGCTGCTCCTGAATTTTTCATGCCGTTCGCGAGAGCGAAGAGAGAAACGAGGGAGCGCCGCTCTCTCTGCATCGCCGCCGGGGCCGCTGCTCTGCCATTGTGTTGCGCGTCGAGGAGGCACCGGGCTCGCTCTCTCTTTCTCTCGTGCGCTCCGGGGGCACACGGGCACCAGGAGAGAGCCCCGGGAGATGAAATTTAAATCTCCGGAAATCGCGAATACAATTCTACTCTCTCTCTCTCTCTCTCGCGCGCGCGCATTCTCCCTGCTTGGCACGCAGCTCGTTCTACTGGCCTTGCCTCGCGTTGCCAATTCTCTTTTTGCTTTCCTTTTTCCCCCACTGCTCGTTTTTATTTTTCATTTCCCAGGCACGTTCGCGCGTTTAAGTGATTTTGCTGGTTAAAGGGACTGCTTTGGAATAGAGCGTTCGGTGGTTTTGGGTGTAGGAAGGAGGCCGAGGAAGAGGCCGCGCGCGATGTGTATATATATCCAAGTTTCCAGCGGGATTGTTTGTCGAAATGACGAGTCCGGAAAGTTACTTTCAATCAAGCGAGTGTTGTACACGTGCGCGTTTATCCAGCAAACAAATGAAAGTTAAACAAAAGAGCTGATATTAATCATGGATAGTAGGCGATAAGGAAACACGGCTTTAAGCCTATCCCCCCCTTCAACTGTCAATGCCGAATTTACTTGGAAAAAGCCGGCGGAAATTAAAAGGAAATGATTCGGGATGTCTTAAAATATACGCGACTCGTCCGGAGCTCATGAAACGCCTATTTCTTTCTTCTTTCGTTGATAAGAAAAACTCATTAGCATCGCTGCCACGTCTCGCCGATAAGACAATAGTTGCGAGCATATACGCTTACGAAAAAATAGGAGTATAGTAGGTGCTCACACGCGCGGAGCACGTATATATAAAAAAACGAAGGGAAAACCGCGAAATGTTCACGAAAGGAGAGAGAAAGTGGAATGGCGCAATGTTTCTCCGGCACAGGTATACACACGCCTTGGCCTCCCCCCTTGATCATCGTCTAGCTCGTCAAGAGAGAAAAAGTAGAGTATCAGTAGCCGAGCGAAATCCACGAGGGGCCCGTGTGCTGCTCGAAAAGATTAATTACTCGCAGTTAGCGCTCGGGCTCTCTCACCTCTCGGCGCGCTTTTCAAAGAAATTCCGGGCGTATTGCAGCGCGGAAGGTAACAATTTATTAAAAACTCCCTTTATTCCAGGCATCGGAACGATTTTAGTTTCTCCTCCCTTTTATTTTTACAATCGCCCGAGTTTCGGTTTAATGAAATTTCCCTCCTCTCCCCGGCCCCGGCCCCTCAATAACAAATCCTCAATTGACTCGAGACTCGGTTTATTTATCGTAAAGCTTTAATTATTTTTATCTCGACCCCGGGCGTTCGTACAAGCTGTTTATTTAATTTCGCGTTTCTTTTTTTGTCTCTGCCCCGCGTTATTGTCGAAAAGGATAAGAAAGTAAATAATTCTCTTTAACAAGCAAGACGCAGCAGCGCCTTGGGTGTATTTACAGTAGAATGAAATACGAGAGTACTGAGAGAGAGAGAGGAAGAGAAGTAGAGATAGAGATAGAGGGAGAAATAGAGTTAAGAGGCTTACTCGTGCCAGTCGACCGGAGTGGCATTGGGCTCCATGTGCTTGACGCACTTGTTCCGCAGCTCGCCCATGTACACCTGGAGAGCGAAGAGGGCGAAGACCATCAGGCAAAAGATCGTGAGCGTCATTACCTCGGCGAGTTGCTTGATGCTGTGCAGCAGCGCGTTGATGATGGTCTTTAGCCCTGGAACAGCCAAGACGCACCGAGAGCATAATTTTACTTGCCTCGCTCTTCTTATATCTTTCCTCAGCTTCCCCTCCCCCGCCCCTGTTAAGCTCTTTTCTTTTTTCACCGAACGCAAATGAATAAAGATTAGGACGCTGGTTACTTCCGATCGTCTCGTCGAGGATCGTTAAGCCAACGATGCATTACTTCACGGCCCCTCCCCATTTTCTCCCCCTCGGCTTTTACTTTGAAATTATAATTGAGCTTGCTTTAAAAGCTCCGCGTCGCCCCGAGACATAATGCTCGCAATTACTCTTCACGCCCCCCAGTGTCTGTATAACTATAACACCGACACCGCAAATTTATGTATTTTTATCAAACATGCATTTGAATTTTGTTTAATTGTTGAGAAAAAAATATGTTTTTTGCATTCTACTGTTACTATTATTTTTGAAAAATATTTTTTGTTCATTTTAGCAACATATTTTACATTGCTCTTCCGTTGTATTCTCGTTTATTTTTATACACGCGCTTTTTATTTGCGCTTAATAAAAATGATAATTTAATTTAAAGAAATTAGTGCCTAACAAGCAAAACAAGGTTTTTTTTCGCCCTGGAATAAAAAGAACAACGTACGCTGTAAGATAAATTTCTACCAACAAGCTCGATCTACTCGAATATGATCAATTTGCCTCTGACGTAAGAGCTGCATCATTTCGTAAAAGTTAACGCCACTGTACTTTTACAACGAGCCACACTAAGGAATATTCCGAGTGAAAATTTCGTTCCGCGACGAAGCCGTGTGGTGCATTGTGAGAGCGGGCTGTTCCCTTAGGAGCTCATTTTTGGTTAGCTCGTGGTGCTGGCGGTGTGTGGGGGTGGGTATTAAATTAGGACGTTTTAAAGAGGAGAGCCAGGCCCCCCCAGTGACTCCGGGAGGATTCCCAACTTCCCCGCGCGCATACGCTCGGCTGAACTGACGAGCTACGTCCGCCGGCCGCCACGGGATTTATGCAAATTGCCCGAGGAATTGTCGAGTTCTTGCGGCCGCCCTCCTATAGCTCGAGCAGGACCGACTCTGTTTTTCTCCCGAACCGTCCCTTTTCCTCCCCACAGCATTCCCTTCTTATGGCCGGCGCCTTTGTTATCAGCCGTACTGCAATTGTTTCTTGCCACCGCGCGGCAATGAATATTTCATGCGATTACGCCAAAGCTTTTGCCGTTTTATCACTTTTTTCAGCGAATAGCCCTCCCTCCCTCCCGGTAATCCGTTTATTACGGGACGTAATCAGGCGTATAGACTTTTATTGCGGATTAACTGAAATGAAGTAGAAGTAAAAGTCGACGGCAGAGACGCTAATGAGTAAAATTACGTGAATTTGGTTCAAATTCAAGAGCGCCGGGGCCGTTTAACTGAATATTACACTGTGTCGCTATAATTCAATGTAAAATTCATCTTGTCAGGCCGGGCTTGATGAACCGCTGCTTTTGTTTCATTAAACCGAGAGAGACATTTAATTACACATTATGCATATATACCTTCAACGTTTTTCCAAATAAATTTCAAGAACGGCTTTCTCGACGTTCACGTGTATAATTTAATAAAATTCTCGAGCAATTTTTCGTATATGCAATTAAAAACTGAAACAGCGCGGCAGCTCGGGTGTTCTATTTATAAATAAATATTATTTTCGCCTCGTTTACAATAACCAAAGGCAAAATTGCGTCGCAGCGTTTTCTGGAATTCCAAGCGCCTCGGTAGCTAAACAATAGCCGCGTATGCCGTCGCGCGCGCACAAAACCGAGCGGCTTGTTAATATTTATACGGGCGCTCGGGCTTTAATGTTGTTTATTACGCGCGGCGTTTCAGTAGGTTGAATTTTTAAAAAAGTTTTACAACCCTTATCTCGTGCAAGCTCGGCGCGCTTGCTTTTGCAACATTAAAAATTATGCAAATCCAAAGGGGGAGGTGGCTCGGTCGCTCCGTGGGGGGATATGATCGGGGTAAAAATAGCCGCGCGCTCAGCAGCAAGCACAGCGTTATTAGAGTCCAGCGTCGGGAGAGGGAGGCGCGGTAGTAAGCTCGGTGAGCGCGGGCTGCGCATATAAAAGACGTGCCATTGACCCACTCTCCGGCTGCCCCCCGTGTCATGTAGGAGAGCTGGGAGAGCGAGCCTTTGCGGCCCACGTCATAACCGCATCGTTTGCAGGCATTCATCGCGCCAGAAAGAACGAGTGCGCCGGTCATTTCAATACCCCCCACTGCCCCCCCCCCTCTCGAAGCTCCCTGGCTAGAGTTGCAAGATTGCGATCGCGGCCGACCTTCCTCCTCTATTGTGCGCGCGAGATCTCGCTAGCTCGCTTTCTCTCTCTCTCTCTCCTGCTCGCGTGGCTCTGCGTTGTACTTACTTATTCCGCTCTTTCTCTCTATCGCGTGACTTGTGTCTTTCCCGCGAGTATCGATCTCTCCTTGCGCGCGAGAGAGATTTTGGAAAATTCAAAACCAGGCCGCCGAGCAGCGCGGGGAAATAAGCCAGTCGGAATTTGTCGTGGACTCGCCAATTGCTATTCGCCGGATGAAGGGCAAACAGAAGCAGCGCAGCCCGCCGACGACAATCTTGTCGCATTTAAATTCCGAAATATTTTTGCCTCTCCCCCTAGCTCTATATATACATGCACGATTTACCGCGGGGCTTTATCGTTGAAATTCATCGCACGCGCCCCGGACCCTTAACGAGGTCGACCGAGTGTGCCGAGCTACTACTCGGCGCTCGGCCAGCTAAGACGGCGCGAATTCGCGACGTGATTAAGTTAAGGCTACACACAAAAGTATAGCCGCTGGACCTGCGCTAATTTCCGGGCGGAAAGGTCGGGCTAATGACGCGCGCGCGCACTCGTTGCGGTTAACGCTGAGCTGAGTCGACTGTCGTGATCGATGAGACCCGCTGTAAATTCAACTGTATGGGAAAGAAAGAGAGAATCGCCAGCTTCTCATTCACGAAAGGTTGAAGTTATTTTAGGTTTTTTAGGATATTGAATTTCGTATTACCCAACAATTATACGGTGTTGGTGCTTAATAATCGCTTGAACGATTAGGTTTAACAATGAACCGAAGCTGGCTATTCTTTGCTGGTACAACTCTGATTACTTGTTCCCTGCAAACTTGCTCGGACGGGCAGGGCTGGCGCGCAACTCGCTTCCCTTTAATTATAAAGATTTGTCTTGCAACTACTCGGACGGCGAATTGCAAGTGGAACGAGTCGTTTTTCTGTATCTAGATTGGTTTTGAGTTGTTGCTTATTTTGACATATTATTTCGATGACACGCTCAGTTGGCAAGACGAAATTTCCTAAAGTATAAGATCAATATTTTCTCGAAAGTTTATAATAACATAAATTTTGTGCAACACACTCAACCCAATAACATAATTCCCAACTGCAATTAAATTAATCTCTTTCTCGAGATAATTTAGAAACTTGGAAAATGTATCTTCGCGTTCATAAACGACTTTTAACACTTTGAAGATAAAGCTACGTATCGATCGGTTGCGATATAGTCGTCGGCCTTTATCTAGCATTAACTCGCACTAAAAGTCACGGGTTAACAGATAACAAAGCAGGCGTATAGTGTAGCAGTGAAAAGGGAAAAAAAGCGAAGCCTGCAGCCCCGAGTATCTCTCTCGGAGCCTGGGCTTTCATCAATTTTCCGTCCTCGGGAATCACTTCCGCGCTCGAGGATCTCTCTCTCTCTCCCTCGCGCGCGCATCTCCTCTCATCGCCCTTTGACCCACAAAGCCGGCTGCTTTTACGAGCTACGCATCAGACTAAAGCGGCAAGTACAGGCAATTAACCTTGATTAGCACGAGACTGCAGTAGGAGTTGGCGCGCGAGGCAAGGCGGCCTGTGGAGGTGAGAGAGGGGGAGGGGGGTGCGATACGTAGGCGAAAAGCGTAGGCGCGGAAATAGCTTTGCCGAGTGGCTGCTCGGCTGGGAGGGGCCGCGCGGAGAGGAGAGAGCCAGCGCCGCGGAAAGGATTAATACGGTGCGGCGAAAATTCGCGCAGCCGGGGAGAGAGAGAGAGAGTGAGAAGACGGGCAGCCGGCAATTGGTCCGCCGGGATCCGCAGTAGCCCGGCAATGGCCCCTGCTTTTTCGCGTCGCGAGCCGCGGCAGCCGCAGCCTGGGCTCTCCGTGTCGGCCCCTATCTATCCGCGCGCCCTCGAGCAGCCCGCTTAATTCACCCCTCCTTCCGTACATTTCGCCTGGGCTTAATGGCGCAGTTTGCGCCCCCGCCAAGTGATAAGGAAAGCACACACACGCGCGTCTCGGATATACCATATCGCAGCTTCGTTACTTTCTTTTCTCCCTGCCGCTCCCGTAAAATTCCCCGCAAATTCAGAGGTCGCAGCGATTTATGCGCATTGACATTGGACGGGAGGGAGTGTAGGTGTCGTTGGAGTTGGAGAGCCGTGCTCTCTGGGCCGGTGTGTGCTCGCTAATGAAATCGATACAGCAATGCGGCTGTATTAACTCCTCCCGGCCTGTATAGTTGGCTAAACGGCAAATTTCGGAAGATGGCCGATAAAATTTAATTTTTATCGCTGGCACTCGAAATAATCAGGCGAGCGAGGGCCGCCCTCCCCCAGCCTAAAAAATGCCTCGACGTTAACTTAATCGTCCGGCTAAGCATCGTCCATTTCCACGGACTTACAATCTAATTTCGGCTGGATTATACGCTGCCGCATATATGTGTATAACGGGAGGTGTATCGGTTTCGAATGGAATGTCGTGCCCCCTGCCCTTTTCCCACTCCCCAGTCTCCTTCCAAAGTCGCCGTCTATTTCCTCGAATTCAGGCTTTTGCGCTGGCGCTTTTGCTAGCGCTGGCGGCGCAAAGAAATTGAAATTGTTCCCCTTTTCAGAAATTCAATGCGAGAAACAGCCGGGCCTGGAGTTTCAAATGCAATTATATATCCCTTAGCTGGCCTGGCGCCTTTTTTACAGCTGCACGTAAATTGCTATTTTAAATTAATTATATTTTGAAAGGACGAGAAAGGGGGTCGAGGTAGAGAGAGAGAAAGAGCAGGAGAGGTTCAAGTGAAAACACTACGCGCGAGTTTTTCAAAACTGTGCCCCGAGAACATTTTTAATTATGTTGGAAAAAGCTAGAATTCGCGTGATTATAAACACAATTACGAGGGAATTACAAATTTCTAATTTCTCTTGAAATTTATCGCTGAAACCTTTAATTTTTCGAATTTTTTAATTCTCGAAATTTCTTTCCTTCCAGCGCGGCATTTTCTTCGTCCGAGTCTCTTGGTTATGGAAATTTCCCGTCGAAATTGCATTAGTTGGCGAAAAAAAAAATTCACTTCGCCGGCGCGCGCATTAAATTCCCATGGCTTTGGCGTTGAGAGAGAGCTGAAATTTTCATCCGTCGCGTAAAAGTAAGTGGAGATCTAATCATTTTTGGCCCTTACGCAACACTTTTTACCTTCAAAGCTCATAATGAACCCACGAAAATGGCAATGTTCGCTTTAAAAGTTGTTATATTCAGGCTCGCGCTTACATTGAAATAAGTAGTACGAAACTGCTCCAGATGCATAAAATTTCCCGGCATTTCTCATATAATTTTAGGGCAACCCTAAAAACGTGTCGTGAAAAGGGTTACTCTAAAAACCTAATAGTCCCCGGTGTTATTCGCTGCGCAATCGATAACAGTATAATATCGCGTACTTTGAAAAATGCAAGGTGCGCGCACAGTTCTAGGCGTTCTAAATACCTAAATTGACACAAATTTCCAAAGGAATAGCGAAACTTCATTTGCTGGTAAATTAACAAGACAAATAATAAGCTACGCGGCAACGTCTTTCCGTCACAACGTCGTAATGCAAATGTAAACGCGGGCGCATTAGTTTATGGATCAGGCGCGCAGTTAGCCCCGGGAAAAGACAGGCTCTTGGGAGTTAATAAAACGCGGAGAGAGACAGAGCGCGAGTCTTGCACGGCAATGCCCGAACGTGCCCTTCCACTGCTCGATAAAGCAGCCGCCAAATTCCGAGGCTTCTCCATAATCGTTTCTCGCGGCCGGCCCGTAGAGAAGGGGAGGGGGAACGTCAAAGCAGCCAAGTCTAATAAATTCGGCCGGCAGCGGGGGGCTGCTGGCTCGCGCAAACTTGCCTCAACTAATTTTCGCAGCAGCACGGGATTGGCGAAGAGACGGCGAGTCGGTGGGGAGGGAAAAAGTAAGCAAGCAAAATTAGCGGCCGCGCGACAAAGCCGCTCTCTCGCGTGCTCGCGGCCAGGGGCTGCTCTTTACGAGCAAAGTTTCCGCGGATTAAAAAGGCAAAGCGCTATCGTCGCGCCTGCAGGTGCGAGAGCTGTGCTATTGATCTGACGAGCTCGGCCCGCCCGCCCGGCCCACCTTCCTCGAGCCTCTGTACTCTCGAGATGCTGCGCCGGAGCGTGAAATGACGTTTAAGGATGCGCAGCACTTGACGATAGTAATTCCTTTTTTCCCCTCCTGTCTCCTTTATTTTTTCTTCTTTTATCTTAATTGCACATCGGTCTTTTCTCTTTTCTCGCCTTTTTGTCGAGTGCGCCCCGCTCAAGAGAAAATAGAACCTGCTTGTTTTTTTTCTTCTTCTTCCATCTCTTTTTTTTATCTACTTTTTTCCTTTTTTTGCGCAAGCTCGCGTTGTAGGCGAGCTGCTTTTGTTTGTCTTTCATTTTTGGGGGGACAGAGTTTGTTTTTTTTTCTGTTTTTCTTTGACGTATACTCGTCAAATCCTCTTTTTGCTGCGTAACTTTTAATGAATAATTAAGGTTAATTTATCAGGCGAGTAAACAGATAACGCATCGCCCCATCGTTTGTGCTAGCTTATCCGGAATAATAGAATTGAAAATTAAAAGATTAAAATCTGATGTTTACATAAGTGTATGCGCGACGTGATTTAGCGCAGCGCAAAGAGAAGAAGGAGAAATAAAAGCAGATTATTTCCCAAAGCGGCGAGTCATCGTCTTTCTAAAAGGCTAATAAAAATTTTTACTCTTTCGCCTTAACGCCTCGGATAAAATTAGGTTAAAGTAAATCTTTCATCGGACCGCTGCCTTTATTTTCACGAAGAATACACGGTTACTGGCTGGCGAACAAGGTAAACAAACTGCAGATCATAAACTTTTGGCCTCCGTTTTATACAAGTCACTAACGTATGCCCAAATTAAACGACGCCGAATCAATTGCTTGAGCTACTGTAATTTCCGTAACGTGATTATACATATATTCGAATGCAACAACAGCGGCGAAACAAGGACAGTGGCTAGTGAAATTTTGAAGCCGGCACACGTCTCTAATTATCAAAGCAAACAAAGCATTGCAATAGTCGCGGCGGAGGGGGGAGGGTTGGTAAAACAAAAGCGGTGCGCGCGCTATCGGAAAGACATAAAAGTCCCATAGTCCATAAATAGCCGGTAATAAAAGGTCGTGCGGGGGAGGAAAAAACGATAAAGCAAGCGGCATATTCGCGTAATCAAAGCGGTAACGCGCGCCCGGGTCTGCGCATAATTTTGCGCGACCGAACGCCATTCAGGCAGATCGAGGGTGGGCTCGGAGGGGGCAACAGATGAAAAAAAAGACGTTGGAAATTTTCCGATAAGCTGAGGCGCGAGGTGTGTTGCGCCCTCCCTCCTCCCCTTTGAAACAGCCGCTGGTTCTCGGCCTTTTATCCGGCGGACGCGCAACAGGGGGGGGGGGCGACTAATGCGCGTGTACGATACTGCCCAGGCGGGCTGTCGATCTTGCGGCGGCCACCTTTTTGCCCCCCAGCTCCCTCTCTCCTGCATCTATCTCGGCCGACCACCCTCTCTTCGGGTTTTTCTCTCCCAACGCGCTAGCCTATAGCTCTATACGCTTCGCTCGCACTCGATACAGGCGCTTTATAGGCGATGAGCATATCCGCTGATCTTTCTGAGGAAGCGCCGCCTCTTGCCTCTTTTTTCCCCTTCCCTTCGTTCCACACCTCGGCCGTTGTCATACTTTTCCTTTCATTCTCTCTGTCGAAAGGAACGTCTACTCTTTATTCAAAGCCGTTTATTTTACAAAGCTACCTTATATACCTGCCATTTTTATACTGCTGCGCAACGTTTAACGGTAAACTTTTAAAAAAATGTTTTTTCCCCTGTTTTGCTCATTTTGTTTTTTATGATTTTGATCAACAGGTGAAAGTTGCACTTTGTTTTCTTTGCATATTCAGCATCTGCGGTAAACTTGGTAAAAAGAGAACTGCTCTTTTTAATTACGTCATTTGCTAAATTCGCGCATCTCATTGCCATTATCCTTTCGCAACGAAAATAAACAAAGCGGAGTAAAGATCTCGAACGAATATAGGTGAAAGCAGAAAAATCCGAGCACAAAGCAATGAATGTTATCGAAATGCGGGAACTATATAGGTACAACAAAAGCTGTCGAGTGTCTCGCGCTCCTATTTTCATCGGCAAGCCCGCGCGTGGGCGTCGTCGCACAGTGTGTGTGCCGAGTGTAAAACACAGCCTGGTCAATTCTTTAATAAAACTTCATGGGAGGGATCGTTGTTTTTTTTCTGCCAAGGCAGGGCCGTGTCCTGCTCTCAAGCGCAATTTATGGCCGGCAGTTTCGCAGCGGACTTTACGAGGGAGCAAACAACGTCGCGGACGCGCGCTCGGCTCGTTATACGCCGCGAAGATAATAGACGATGGCCCGGCCGCGCTGCGAAAGATGATTTTCTCGAAGCCGACTCGGAGAGCCTCTCTCTGTGCGCTAATTGAATCGCTTAGCGCGCGCCCTTCTAATTTTCCTTCGCGCCAAAGTTATTAGCTCGGCAATTCGGCTTGGCAGCGTGAAAAGACGAATAATTACAGCTGGAGACTTTTTCAGTTATTAGTGTTTTTCCAACTTCATTGTTTACTCATACGAGCGTAGTCGTGTAGTTGCGAGCTTATTTAAAACGCGACGGCGGCGTGTAAGCGAAAACATTTTTGTTTGCTCTCGATTTTTTTTTGCGCAGCGGTGAAAAAACGGTTTTTATTTCATGGAAGCGTTGAAGGTTTTTGATCGACGTGCGATTGTTTAATTTGGACTAGAGAAAATATGGCCTTAATTAAAAATACACTTTGGCCTGCTGATAAGCGTTTGCTTAATTTAAGAAAATATAACTTTGCTAAATGTTTGCGAGGGCTAAATGTCTGTCTATAAGAAGACTTTATTATCATTGACAGGTCTATCGAGTTAGCATCTTAAACGCCGAGATACGTATATATTTGCTTTTGAGTATGAAATTTCATTATTGAAATTCGATTAAATAGTCGATATCGCATAAATAATCTGGGAGAATATTTTATCGCGATGCTTTAATAACTTTCCCAGATTTTTCGAATGAAGTATTGTCCGTGAGAAGCAATTTAATCATGATGGGCGTAAATCAAGTTTTTTCTTATCTTTTCACGCTCTCCTCGCGCACCCGCGCCTGCCTATCCGCGATTGATGAAAGATAGATCCGTGGAAGCCGGCATTTTAGGTCTTTTGAAAATATCATTTTCACGACTAACTGCTCAGCGCGTAATAACATTGATTCCTCGGAGGAGAGAGAGAGAAAAAAGAAGCGTAACGGGCAGTGCTTCCGAGCGCTATAGCGAGACGAAGTCTATAGATGGAGTTTAATTATGCAAAAGCCAGGGCGTTTTGAGCGCTTTTTTAATAGCTCTCGCCGGGCGCGCGCAAAAGAGACCATTCCCATCGTCCAATTAAAGCGTTTGTATTCTCTAATTGATTGGAAGCCTCTCCCGTCACTTTCTCCGGGTCAAGCCTCGTCCGAAAAAGGTCAACGTTAAAATTTAATAAACCAACCAGTTGGAGAGCCCGCATAGGCCCTAGGCCACGAGAGTGCTCTCCCTCTCTCTGTGCGGGAAGCCCGAAAAGCAGCGCTGAAAGGGTGGCAAATAAAAATTTAAGTTTGCGACTCGCGGCAGTAGCGGGAGGAGGAGGAAGAGCAGCCGGCTCTTCGTTATTCCGGCTCCCAGGGCGCGGCCGTAATTGATTTAGTATCGGGCTTTCCCGGCTCGCCGGCTGCTCGTGCCACTTCCATGCCACGGCGGCCCCGCGAATAATAATAATGGAGCGCCGAGTCACCGCGTGACCGTAGCCACCCTCCGCTCGTCTACCCGCACCCCCTCCACACAGCTCCTAGTACACTGAGAAAAATCGCTCAGTAAAAATTATTTTAATTCTAGCAAAAATTACTATATTTTGTAGGAAAGTTGATACTTACTCGGAATTTAATAAA
>JAPYYQ010003031.1:0-13803 GCA_030522585.1 Anagyrus pseudococci | reverse complement strand
TATATATATATATATATATATTGTTAAAACCGCTGGAAATGATGATTGGCCGAGTTGGATTTATGCTGCGTATCGTCATTAAACGCGAGCCTCTATATCCTCCAAATAATTGCCGTGCTAAAATGTAAAATATATGCCTGGTCCCCCGTATACTTCCAATTCGGCGATCGGCAATCGTACGGGCGCGCAATGTGCGCGTTTACGCGCAGCTTTGTCAATTATTCGATGAAACGTCGCGCGGTCAAAACATGCGATTGTAAACGTTAACAATGGACAACGGCTATTTTGTATATAATGATTAAATATCGCTCCTCACTTTATGTAACGCACAGGCGCGCAACATTACACATTTTTCCATAGTGGATAGAGGGGTGTGGGAAGGGACAATCCATTACAAGAAAGCGAGAGGGGGGGGGGAGGACGTGCGATAAGCTCTCTTTCTCCCTCGCGTTATTATCGAAACGAGAGAAGCGATAAGCATCGTCGCGGCGTGCCCATACCGAAAGTACGTATATACGCATGTATAGAACGCAGGCCGCGATAAACTTTTCGTACGCGTTTAATATTAAATCCAGGCTAACTGCGCTTATGCGTACGAGCGGCGTATGTGGCCGCACGGGGGTAGATCCGGCTGATAGCGAGGCTGCGGCGGATTAATTAAAAACGAAAAGCTTTGCGCGGGGGTGCGCGCGTACGTGCGTACGTGAGAGAGGGTCATCGCATTCGCATATTTATACGCGTATACGCCGGCAGCGAAATCGAATCGGAATTTACGGGAAGTCGGCGCGGCAGTGCGTCGGGTTAATGACGAGGACGGACGGGGACATGTGGCGCTGTCGGGCTGTACCAGCAGCTCACACAATTTGTATTAAAATGAGTCCCCTGGTCGCAGACTGCCGAGCGAGACTGGTTTATTGCCAGCGAGTTTCCCTGCGCTTCTATAGCTGTACGCCCTTTCTCTTGCTATTTCTCTGTTTTCCGTTGTTTGGACCTAATACGCTTTCATTTCTTTACTCTTCTTCTTTTCTTGATACGAATTATTGGTTTTTGGATTTTTCAAGCGAGTCAAAGGAAATTTCGAACAAATGACGTAGTGTGGGCAAATTAGTAAATATAAAAAAACAACAGAAACTAGAAATTTTCATGAAAATCCACTGTAAATCCTAGACACCCCCTCCTCATGCCCTTTCGCTCTCCCTCTATCTCTCTTTACCCCTACAATAGGCGGCGAACGTGTTGTGTGTCTTTATCTTGTTTCTTTTGCCGCTTCAGCCCTGTTACACAGAAGCAGCAGCATTTCTCCCTCTCCCCACTTACTCCTTCCCTCTCCCTCTCCTTTGCCCCCCCCCGCTAATAATTTATCCGGCTTTCAGGCTTTATTTTCACTCTTTTACAGGTTTTTCTCTTTTTCAAACTGTCTGTTTATACGGCGAGTGGAAAATGTATTTTTTAGATTTTTATCCCCCGAGAGACGGAGTTATATGGCTTTTGCGCCCCCCCCCCCCCCGGCACACACCAATTTGCCGAGAGCCGAGTTGCGTATATATACAAGAGAGATGGCCCGCCAAGATCATCAGCGATAGTGTTTTAATATTTTTTATTATGTCCCGCGACGTTTAAGGCGACGCTGCGCACAATTTACGAATTGTCCTATATACAATGCGATAAGAAAACAGGGGAAAATTCTATAGGCAAATGCTTAACATTGCCTTGTCGTAAATTTTCGCGCCTACGCACACCATCCATACACACAAACCTACTATTCCCTTAACAGAATCTCTAACCTTTGGCGTTCGATATGTGCTCGTCAAGTCGGTCAATTATCGAGAGGATCAGTGACGAGTAAAGCCGGGGCTATGTATATTGCCCATCCAGCCGACAGTTATAGGAGTACAGAGAGGAGCCGAGAGGAAGCGCCGCTCGCGGAGCCACCATCCGGCCTCGTCATCCTGCCGGGGATCATCGCCGGCCGATAATGTTGCCGGTGTACGCGCCGCGATCAATCATCCGCATAACTGCCACCCACGACGCCGGCGCGTATGGTCGCGAGAGAGTCCCCTTTCGCTTCCTCCGAAGCAGCTCTCCCGTGCTCCTTTGTCCGCATATCGCTCTCGCGTGTCGATAAGTGGCCGAGGCTGCGCGCGTACATGCTTGCCGCTCGATTATGAATTATTACCCGGCGCTCTCGTTCTCTCGCTATTTATCATTGTGTATTTGCCGCTCGCCCCGTGTCCGTCGGTTCATATGTATACATTTATGCGTGTATACATGTACAAATGGATCGCGCGACTTTTCCCCTCTTCCTCTCGCCGACTTATGCCCCATTGCCGTTAGTCATTGCTTTTTCTTTGACCCGCGGCTGTACGATTATCATTGACGGACGTTCGTGAAATCGCCGTGTCAGCCGGACATATCGCGTAATGCATTGTAAACGATCGCGGAAGTCGGATCGCTGTCTTTTTCTCTCTCGCGCGCGCGTTCTTGAGACACACACAATAAGCAGAGAGCGCCTCTCTTACGTGTCGCTAAACGAGCCGGCTATAACCCGAGCTCCATTACGCTTAAAGGCTCTGCCTACGTGTAACCGAGAGGCAATATCCGCGGTAAGGACGATGGAGGTACAGCTCTCTAGAAAAAGGCTGGGTATAATTCAAAGAGCAAAGCCGGCTTCTCCCTTATAAATTTAATAAAAAAAAAAAAGAAACGCTCAAGAAAAGGTATACAGCCGGCAGTACATTCGGAGAGCGTGTGTGTGTGTGTTAAAAAAGAAGCCGTATACACGCGGCTGGGGTAAGTCCATCGGTAAATCGCGTATAAAACGCTCGGGCTCGAGATAAAACGCCGACCACGTGAGATAAATACGTGGAAAACGCTCCCACGGGAGATGAGTGCGGGGGGCGTACAGTAGAACTGGAGGGCGTAAGGGGGAGAGCAAAAGGAGTTCGGCCTCTCCTCGGGCGGGTGTGGCCCGGGATCAAAAAAGCTGCGCTGGCCGCGAATGCGCGCGGCGTCTATCTTAATAGGTAGTAACGCGCGCCGCGATATGAACGGGGGCCGAGCACGTGCCTAATACACTCGCCGGCCGATACACCTCGGCTCTTATCAACCCCCTCCGCCTGCGCTGACTCTTTTTACGCTGTGCTCTCTTTACTTCCAGCCCTCGTGGCTCTTCAAAGCTGTATCTGCCGCTCGTCAAATAAACAGCCGTATACCGGTGGCTGTATAAAAAAATAAGCGCGTACACGCACGAGAGAGAGAGAGAGAGAGAAACGAGAGTCTCGGCTGTATAGCGGCGCGTAGAAAATTGATGCACAAAGAAGTCGGTGCGCGCGTTGCCGCTGTATAATCGAGAAAAGTGGAAAAAGTCGAGAGAGGCTCACGTTATTCATAAAGTCTCGGGCGAAGCCGCGCGCGCGCGAGATTCACGGTTCAACTGTATATACCGCTTCATGAATATTTTTATTTTCGCCGCTCGTCATACTTTTAGCCCCCGCGCTTATGCTGCGGGCTCTTCAACTTTTTGGATAAGCAATGCGCCGTAAGAGAAAGCTCAACTTACACTAGCGCATATCCAACGATGCGACGTTTTTCTTAAATCATCGCGACACGAATACAACAGTTCATCTTTAAACGCGTGTATAGCGATAAATATCGTTGAAACCTGTAAATAATCGCTGCTCGTTCGAGAAAAAAAAATATGTTCTCACGATACGTATAGATCCCGCAGTGGAGAACGCGCAAAGGAGAGCGGAGGTAGCAGTTGCGTCGTCGTCGTCGTCGTCGTCGGTGGCAACGGCGAATCACGATTTTTCTACCAGGGCAATAAAAAATTCATCAATCACTCTCGGGCCGGTCGCGGGAGAGCTGAAAGAAGAGGCGCGTCCGTCTATACCGCAGGAGAGAAAGAGCGAACGCGAAGAAGGTCATTTCTTCGTGCGACATCGTCGACGTTTGCTATCTCGGCCGCCATCGAGAGCGACCGCACAAAGAACGAAGCAGCAGCAGAAGGAGAAGCGGGAGAAGGGGGAGAGAGGCCGGGAGCAGCCGTCGCGCTCCATTTTTAATCCAGATAGCGAGCGTACACCGCGCAGGCGTGTATCCCCCGAAGAAGAAAGAAAGAAAGCGGGAGAGAAAGCGAGCCGACTATCCGGCTGCCGATGCGTTATACACGACACGTGTATATTCGATAGACATGGATGTGCGGTTGAATTATCATTGTTAACCCAGCACTTCTTGAAAGCTCGGTGTCTACGTTATTGAGAAATTTTCTATCGATCCGATTGCCACTCTGCAACTGTATCAGGCAGCGCTGTACTCCTCATAAGGAACGCCCCGTCGTGACTAAGGCATCATCCGAGAGAGAAAGACCTTTCTCCACCCACAATTGGCTTTTCTATACACGCGGGAGAAAGGTGCGCGCAACGTTAAACGGCCGAGGCGTTTACGAAAATACAGATCTCACGGAGCGAGGCATGAGAGGCCCACCAGATTGTCCTGGGCAACTCCTCGCGGTCAATAAGTACGCGGGCGACTAATACATCTCCATTCCAGCTAACGACTCTTGTGGAAAGCCGCGGGAAAAGCAGGGGGGGACGGGGCGGCTGCGAGGAGATCGGTAGTCGCGACAAGCCGAGAAAGAGAAAGAGACAGCTCGGCTGTTGGAGAGAGAGAAAAGAAGAGGCGTCACGGCAAACGGGCCACCCGCAGCATTTATATGTGTGTGTAAGCATAAAGCGCGCGGGGGGTCGAGCGCAGCTTGCGTGCGTTGACGCGCCGATCGGTACAGATAATGACCCGGGTCGCGAAAGACAGAGTCAGACTTTGCCACCCGTTGCGAGCGGCGCACACCCACTCGCTCCACCCCCCGACATACCCTCTCACCTTTGTTTTTATTTGTACGTAACAAACCTAACGCGAATATCCATAGCATTGACAGCCCATACATATAGGGGCGGCCTTATTGTATATACACGTGGGATATATATTATGGCTCAGGGTATTATAAAAGGGGGGGCATGACGAGGCTGTATCGTAGCGGTCGCGCGACTGACGCGCTTCTAAATTCGTTTGACTTTTCCATTAATTAAGACGACGTGCTTTCCCCGCGTCTCCCATCACAAAACCCTTCGTATCGATGGAACGTCAAGCGGCTCTTTCCATAAGCGAAAGAAAGAAAAGTATCTATCCGCGGGCTATGCTTTCTGTATACAGGTATATACAATGCAGAATCGAGCGAGCTCGAAGAGAAACGTACGCGCGGTATATAGTTCTCGTTCGAAACAAACTTCGAGACTCTACACGCACGTATAGGATAGGAGGGTTGGTAGCGCACGTACGCCGGGCTGGGATTTACGACTTGGACCGCAGCTCTCGATTTATTTATTCGGAGAGCTGCTGCTGCGGAAGAACTCGCTCCCGGCAATTAAACTCGGGAAAAGAAAATCGAGGGATGAGAGACTTGGATTTTTCTCTTTATCTATACGTATAGACGGGAGAGCGAACGAAAGGGCAATCGAAGAAATCATTGGGGATCGTTTGATGGGGCGAGTGTGCGCGGAAGTCGATGGAGGAAAAAGAGGGACTGTGTTTATACAGCGGAGGAGTGGCGTCCGTCAGCGGTGTTGGCCTATGAGCGAGCGGCTAGTTCAATTAGACGGGATCGGTATGAGGCTATATACCGGTTAACCCATCCGCAGCATCTCTCTTTTCTCTATATCCCGCGTCTATACGCCATTACGCGCCGCTGAAATAAACCCGCTGGACATGGGGCAGGGGGAGGAATAAAAATTTTGATCGAGCGTACAATTTTCGGTGCGGTTATCCGCGCGGGCGCGGGTTTTTCTTTTCAATGTATATACTTCTTCGTTTGTATAAAGCTCCTCCGACTGCAGGCGATTAATCGAATGATACAACTGTGCCGACTGAAAATCAAATTTCATCGAATAGACTCGGCGAATAGAGCTTGGCAAAAATAGAGAGACATGCCGTCGTCCCATGATGCTTACCCCCATCGTCTTCATGAAAATGCACACAATGAAAAATCTAAAAGTATACGTACATTGAGCGTATATAAGAAGCTCGGAGAGGCGGAATAGGCTTTCGCGTCGTTCGTAAACGCGTACATCCGCGAGAAGAGATAGAGAGACAGAAAGAAAGACGCTTCTACGAAGAGGACTACCTCGCGCAATACGTGCGCCCATCGCTTTCTCATTGCCGCGCGCGCACGAAAATGTATATACGGCCGACCGGAAATTACACGGGCAATTGCAGTCCGTTGCGCATCATTATGTAGACGCTGGATATTAAGATCGAGAAAAGCGTCTGCCGTTGATTGACAGAGAGAGAGAGAAGCTTATGCCTCGCGATATTCCAGTGGCGATGCGAGATAGTTAACGTCTGATTGCCTTATGCCTCCTGTACGGGGAATCGAGTGCAAGCCCCTCTCTTGTGCTTAATGATTCTGCAGGACTTACACGATGTTTAGAGTATCAACTTTGTCGTTGCTCGACTGTCGTCACTTCCATTCGATCTTATGAATATAAGCAGAAAAGGGAGAAAGAGATTAAAAAGGAGCGACACTCGCGCGATACAGTGAATTTCGCATCTATAGTTTTTTGGCTGCTTCAAGATCGAATTCGATCCGGTTACTCGGGAGCTGTCGGACTCGTGTCGAAGTCAACGTCCTGTATACACTAAACGCCTGACGCGCGAGCAGACTAATCCCCCTACCTCCCCAAGGACTCTCGAGACCGCCCGGCAAATCACGTAAATGTACGCGGAATTAGGGTTTCAGTCTGATTGCCCGCGGACCGCACAGAGCAATTTTTCCGATTGCCTATAGGCTGGGGTACGCAGTGCGTTTGGCTTTGAAGCATACAGAAACGATTAGCAAGCGTTTTAATGAGATTTTTTTGTCACATAAAAATATACGCAGCGGTGTACACATAGAAATGGAATACTTGAAGCGTCTAAGAATGAGTCAATTTCGTGTGAAAACAAGAGAAACGATTATTTTTTAACGCCTATCTCCAAGTCAATCGATGTAAATCAATTTTACGCCTCTTAAAACGAAAATAAAAAAAAAAGAAAAAAGGAAGTTGTACAAGCTGAAGCCCCAATTTGACAATCGACAAAGGACCAATGGCCAGAACTAATCTCCGATCGTATACGCGTGTCCTGTACCGACGCAACGGCTGTACATATATATACGCATCTCAACGACATCGAATCGAGAGAGAGGGAGAGAAAATAAAGTATATAGAGCGAGCAAGTATAGCAGCAGATAAAGTAAAGCCCCGAAAAGTAAAAGGAGAAAAAAAAATAAATAAAAAGGTGTGCGCGCGTCCTCGCGGCTTCTTCTCCGCGGGAGTTCTCGTGCGAGTCGAGAAGGTGCCAAGAAATTCCCCACTGGGAGGAGAATAGGGAGGGGGGCAGAGGGGAGAGGGGGGAGGGCGACAGCCAGTAGTTTCGGGGCCCGCAGACCGCGCGACTCGCCCCGAGACCTTATATAGTGGTGAGAAAGGCCCGCACGGCTCTCTGGGATGATCGATTCGAGGGCGACTCGTCCTCCTTTTATGCTCGCGCACGAGACCTCCCGGGAAAGACACACGCAGGACGCACGGAGGTTTTTATTGCGGCCGTAATCTCGATGCGTGATCGGAGCCTCGTTTCTGGATTCTTTCTCCTTACTGCTGCTGCTCGCTCGCTTTTTTTTCTTCTTCCTTCTTTTTCTTTCTTTTTCTTCTGTGAAATGACTGGCTCCGAGAGTAAGACAATGGTTTTCTGCGGTAAGACTGCGCTGTGGCAGCTGAATAAATATTTTGGAAAACGTTCGTACAAATGTAATTTAATGTTTATTTAAGAATGCTCGTTAAATAACAGTGGCTCGTTAAGGGCCGTACAAGTAAATTCTACGTCCTCTCGAGTATAGGCGTATGATAAAGAAATCGCATAATTGCGCTGTGATGTATCGTAGATAATAGGTACTTTAACAAATATAATAGATCTCCTTTCCTATCTCGAAATTGTAATTTCCTTTTTCTTTTTTTTTAAATTATTTAAAAATACGATTAAATACTGCCTAAAAAGGTTCTTTTATAAATAAAATCTCGATCAATTAAGCTAAAGCTAAAATTACAGAAATGCCGACGACACTATGATTTAAAATCATGCCTGATAACTGACGTTGCACAGTGCTGCTAATATAAATTCGTGACTGCAATTCGCAAATAACAAGTATATCACCTAATTAAATCAGTCCATTGTGCTGGCGAATCGATTTTCTCAAAATTCTTTCGCCAAATGCAAAAGATAACTACAGATACGGTCCCAAATATTTGCAGTGTGTGTGTGTGGAATCTTCGTCGAAAAGTGACAATTTCGTCTTAAATTTAAGAATGAGTATATGCGTGAGCGTGTTCCGAAAGTGTTATAGAAATTCGATAAAAATCGACGATCGTAAAATCTGTTGAAATATAAGTTACTCTTAAAAACCTCTACTTTTTCATACTTTTTTTTTTGCAAAATTACGGAATGTGTCTGTCGCTGATATCATAATTACTGATTAGTTAGCCGCGCGATAAACAATTGCTGTTGTAGCGTCGAACACAGCGGCATCAAGTGCGTTCCTACAACGTTATTAAATTTGACAGTCTATGTAACGATTAATAAATTTTAGTTATTAAAAACTTATTCATTAATTTCTTACATATTCACGCAATGACTGGCTAAAGACCGACTAGTGCACTTTACAGGATAAAACATTTCCTACTCTTAGGAGGCTCTGGTGGCTCTAAGGCTGCTAAAATTGCTTCATCAAAAACATTCTTTAATCCTTTCTGAAAATCAAACCGAAATTTTAATAACAATAGTAGCCAATATAATTTGAAACATACAAAATCACTTTACCTGAGTTAAAGCACTGCATTCAACATATTTTACAGCTTTTAATTCTTTAGCAAGTTTTTCTCCTTGTTCAATAGATATAGGCTTTTGTTTGTTCTTTGCTAATTTTTCAATTGTTGCAACGTCATCTCTTAAATCAATTTGTGTTCCAACCAATAAAAATGGAGTCCTTTGACAATGATGTGTTATTTCTGGCACCCACTATAAAATGAGCAAAGTAATGAGCATCTAGTTTAATATTTTACTATTTTACAAAACTTTATGATTTACCTTTTCTTTAACATTTTCAAATGATGATGGAGATACTACAGAAAAACAGACAAGAAACACATCCGTTTGGGGATAACTTAGTGGACGCAAACGATCATAATCTTCCTGACCTGTAAAACAGTAAAATAAATTTAAAAAAGATTGAAAATAGAAATAAACACAATAGTTAATAATACAAAAGTACTATTGATGCTAATTTTATGATTATTTATATGCAATCAGTCTGTAAATAAATTGAATGGTATCATATTCTTTCAGAATAATATATTAAAAAAATGTTTTCAAGTAATTTTTTATTTAATACATATAACGCATTACTTTACATTAAATATTACTATCAAGTCTGCGTGACTTTGAAAGATAAAGTTTGTAATATAAACTACTGCATTGCAGTAGCAAGTTGATTTATGTGCAAAAGCAACTCACCGGCTGTGTCAAACAGTCCCAAAGTGTATGGGTCACCTCCGATCATGACTGTGACAGCATAGTTGTCAAAGACAGTTGGTACATACTCGGAGGGGAATTTGTTGGTAGTGTAGGAGATAAGCAGGCAGGTCTTACCCACCGCTCCATCCCCTACGACTACGCACTTGATCGTTTGCATATCCAGCGCGACGACTTATCTGCAAGGAAAAATTGCGGCCTCGGTTATTCCCAGCCTCGCAGAGGTTCGCGATAACTCGCGACTCGTCAAACTATCCGCGTCAGCCGAATTATCTGACTAATGACTATAAAGCTATGCGAATGCAACCGGATGCCCACGCCCTGGATGACTCCTTTTGAGAGAGCCAGCTGTCGCGCGACGGCAGTCCGACAGCCAAGCGACGATCACAACAAACGCGCGACGCCCACGGATGGAACGCAGTATGCAGCTGCAAATAACCTCAAAAAACTGGCCAGCCCCAGCCGACGCAATGGGGATTTCCGGAGCAACGCCACTACGAACTCCTGGAGCTTGAGGTTGTCAGGGCCTCGAGGCTGCTGTGGCGGGGGGAAAGACGGCACCCAGCAGACGGCCTCGTCCAGGATGCTCAGGCTGGGCGTGTTGTTGCAACTTACAGCTTTCAATATAACTTTGCCGACTGCAAGTAGTGTAGGTAGATCTGTAGGCGTACGAAGGTAGTCGCAAGTTGATGTGTATACATATTCTAATTAAAAATTTTATTTGATTCAACTTTTTATTTATTCTGGTAATCAATAGCGGTGAATCACATGCGCTTAAAAACGTAATAAGTTGTTAACGATTTTAATTCTCAAACGCAATTGACAGTTTTTGCGATATTTTCATATGAAAAATTGCAGTACTTTGAAATATCGTGTTTCTCTTGTTAAGCTAATCATTATTTTTAATTTATTTTTATACGTGTGGTTTGCGCGGTTAATGCGCAATCAGTAGCTATTCAAATATTAGCAAAATATGAGAATACAAACTTGATGAGGGGATTTTACTAACTGGTACATTTAGGCGCCATTTTTTAAATTTTATAATGGAAATTTTATAACTGTTTTTTTCGGAGAATGTAAAAGGAAAAAACATAACTAGAAGACAAATTTAAATAGTATAAAGTTTATTATCAAATTTGCATATTTTATACAAGATTTTATAATCAAAATGTATTTTTAACGATTTTGTTGACTCTTACTTTATAAATTTAGACAGCTTAAATTTGATCAAGTGAAAATTTTAATATTTTAATTTATCAATAGCTTACAAAAATTGGTAACATTCCATGGGCATGAAAAATCTTATAGGTATATTAGAAAAAAGTGCAGTTAACATTTTTAATCGCAATACAATAAGCATTTGCAATAAATTTGCAAAAATTTTTATAAAATTTAAATTGTAAGAAAATACGACTTCTTTTATTGTTAAATATATACTTTATATTGCACTTGTTTCTTATTTTATTCATAAATTATTATTTATAAAATTACTGTCATAACGCGGTAATATAAAACAATTTAAGTAAGCACTTGTTATCAATTAAGCTCTGTTCAACATAGATAATAATTGAATATAACTTATCATATTTAATATATAACAATCTCTTTTATGGATCTTCTAAGAATAACAATTTTTTGTTCATACAATATTCAAATAAAATATTTTTCTATATACTATTAGTATTGTAAAGCGCGCTTATAAAATTATTTTTAGATCGCTTTATGCGATTAATTGAACATAGTAGGACGAAATGTTGGCTTATTCCATAGTCATGAGTATTACTAATATTAGTAACAAAATAGTAATTTGACATCAGTCTATAGAAATCTCTTCAAATCACAATGTGAATTCTTTCCAATGCATAACATTATCAATTACCGTTAATAATATAAAAATACTTAGGATCACATTTTTTTTCCTATGACGTAGTTGATTTCGTTGTGCAAGTAATACAATGCAAAACGATAATTGATCCTAATTACGACTTGAAGGCATAGTAGTAGAACACTTATGATTATCCGTTATCTTGCTTCCGATTTTGAAAACGGCTGTAAAGAGCCTGGCTGCACCCATGAATATCCTGTAGCTTTGTTTTCATTGTCATCCTTTTGTTAAAAGAAAATAAGTAAATTTATAATTATTATTTTAATGTAATTATTCCATTATTAAAATTCAGACTTTTAAATATTTACATAAACAATATTACCTTAATTTTATAAACTTCCTGTTTAACAGGGTCATGCAGTTCACTGTCATATGGACTAAATGTTATGTAGTGTGGATCATCTGTAGATGGTGGATCATAAACGACACTTAAACTATCCTTGACACTTTTTTTAGCTTGTTCTTTAAAACTTTCAAAGTTTGTTTCCAGTCTACAATAAAAAAGATAATGTGAAAAATTTTGAATTACTGTTAATATTATATAAATAATGCAATTAACTTACAGTAACAAGGCTTCCTCATTAACTGGTGTCATTTTTAAATCAAGCTTTGTGAATATTTTTGTTATATATTGCACTAATTGCCATATTCGATTATTTCTTTTCCACTCTGGGAAACCCCAGGAAGTATTAAGTTCCCCTGTTTGATAATTTATCAGAGGATGAAAAACTTTAGTTTGAAATACAACACTCTAAAAAAAAAAATTCATGAGCATTACAATAAACATGTAGTACAAGGTTACATAAAAAAAGAAGTTATATAAACCTACTGGACATTTTCCATCTGGAAAATTTTGAGGTAACATTATTGTAAACCTGAATACACCACCTTGGTATATTCCTTGGCGAATAAATTGAACACCAAACCAAACTAAAACACAAAATGTTTTCTATAAGTTAAATCTTAAAATAATTTTATCAATTTAGGTACAGATATACTCACGAAAAGAGTTTTGAGCTGATGGTATAACATAAATGCCTCTCAAGTCTTGACTGCGCAGCATGTTGCTTTAAAAATAATAAACATATATCACTAAATTGAATTAAGACATAATATTTAAAGCAAAACATAAACTACTCACTATTCAGCAAGTATGTTGTACTCTTGAAGATACACGGCATATTCCTTGCTGCTTTGGGAAGTATTTGGACGATCAATCATTCGGACAGCTGTACTGAGTTGAGAATCTCCATTAGCATTGACTGGCAATAACTTTCTGAAGGAGCCTTGTCTTTTAAAATCATCTTCAGATTCGCCTTCACTCTACATTATTTAAGAAAAAAAAAACAATTAAATAAATGCTTATTATTCAAAAAGCAAATTTTAATACATTACCTTGACACCTGACATTGAAGCATTTGTCGACATTTTAACGATCGGAGTCGATTTTGCGCTTGTCACATCCTTCAAAAAATTACCATTTATCACAAAATTTATCGCTTTTGAGATAAGGACGGCTCCGTTCTTTATCACATACTAGGTTATGTACACGTCAAATGTTGCCTTTAACGACTTTTCGTCAAAAATAACTCGCTAAAGATGTGCATGGCAAAAACCGGACGTAAACAAAGGCGACTTCATGGAAAGACTAAAAGCGGAGCACACTGCTCGGAAGTTTAAAGGGGGGGGGAGCTGAACAACTAAGGTGAATATAATTAAAAGGCAGAGCAGGCGCAGAAGCCTTTTTGCTTGGCTGACTTACTTACACTTACGCACGTATACCTATGTATATGTATCTAACTGGTATTTAAAACAGCTGAGTGGGTAAAATCGACCGCAAAGTTCAACTTTTTTTTTTTACGTCAATCTTTGTTGACCAACATCGTCACGTCTACCTGTACGAAACGCATGCAAATGTGCGCGAATAATTTTCAAGCATTTTATCGCGAAAATTAAAAAATTGCAAGTCACAAAATTTGTTTGGCCAAAAATTTTAAAAATAAATCAATTTTCAATTGCAAAAGCGCCGCGAGAAACAACATGCCAACGAGTGGATGTGAGTCATGCTCCGATGACGACTCGCCACGCGTATATACTTCATTAGAAATCAACAATAAAACGATTCAGCAACAAAGAAAAACAATCGCGAGCAATTCCACGTTCGGGCTATAGGTGTACAGTCATAAAATGAGCAGAGTATCAGCAGGCTTGGTCTATGCGGGTGTTTTTGGAGCCGTCGACTCCAACGTGTAGAAAAAGAGCAAGACGTTATATACGCGCAGCCTTCAAGCATCGGAACG
>JAPYYQ010003030.1:0-22695 GCA_030522585.1 Anagyrus pseudococci | reverse complement strand
AAAAAAAAAAAAAAAAAAAAAAAAAAAAAAAACAAGGAACAACCATACAATCCAAAATCGGTAGCATCAGTCACCAAGAGGAGAGCGGCTGCAAAGGCTTCATCGCGGTCTCTCGTCTCGCGATTACAAAGCGCCGGGCGCATAAATAGAATATCGCAGTAGGTATGCAGCCCGTAGTCAGACGCACCCGCACACAACACAGAGGGACAGATCGCGCAGTGGCGCCAGTAGAGAAAGCCGCGAGCAAGCCAGACAGCCGTAAAAGCTCTCGGGGGCTCGCAACCGCTTAGGCGAACGCGCGCGCGGGGGGGGGGCACACACAGGTGGGCGTGTCTCTCTCTCTCTCTCGCGATATCCCCCGTGCGTGCAGAGTCGCGCGCGCACGGTGCGGACTCCCCCCGCTCGAGAGGCTATATAGCCGTACGAAATTACGCGGCTAAAGTCCGCAAAGACAGGCGCCGAGCAGAACATGAGTGGGCGGGGGGGGGAGGCAAAGACTCGTCGCCGAGCAGGATCGTCACGAGAGCTGCGGTCTTGTGGGGGATGCCACCGCCGTCTCATCTCTGCGCGGCCAATCAGTCCCGTAATCACTGGGCTCTCGCTGTTCTCTCTCTCTCTCTTTTCCTCCTCCTCCTCCTACTACTACTATTCCTCCGGTCTGCCGATGCGACTCTCGCGTGCCTTTGTATCCGTCTACGCTCTTTTTCCTCGGCTTGGCCTCGCCCCAAGTGTATACAGCTTGCGGATATGTCAAGCCTCCTCGATGCAGCCTCTCCGCACGTTCGAGTTTATACCTTTGGTACGAGCGTATGTGCGTGGATCGGCTCGATCGCTCCGAACGACTAAGGGCCGATAGTGCGTACCATCATGTAACAGAGGATTACGTGCGTGATACAATCTCTTTTCAATCATATGCATGTAGAATAAAGATTTTGAAATAACACATCGATTCAAATCCATATAGCCAGGCAAATGGTAACGAAGAGTCGAAACGTTAGCTATATACAACCAAGCGTTCGTGCTTACTCTATGTAGGCCATAGCCGAGCGCGAGCGGGCCGTCGAGAAGAAGAAAAGGGGACCGGCCGGCACTGGTATTATGTACCGCAAGCAATACCCGAGACACGCCTCGATCGTGTCTGCGAGAGGGCATGTGTGTTATATGTGTGCGAGACGCGCGTTTATTATAAAAGGCCCCGCGGTGAGTAATTCGAATCGCGAGACGGCCCGATAAGAGCGCGCTAAAGAGAATAATGGAAATCATTTGGGCCCGGCGCTGGGAAAAGCCAAGGGGGCTTTTATTATAGCCGAGAGAGAGAGAGAGTGGCTTGCTGCCGATAACGCAATCGGCCGAATAATAGATTCGTATGGAGAGAAACGCGTGTGTGGATTGGATCTGAAGCCCAGATGAACAAAAGGCGACTCGCCAAAACGATGTCGGCGCTTGGCGCTTTTAATTGGCCGTACTGAAGCCGATGTTTCTCACAGATATAAACGCGTAAGCATCGATCTCCTTATGTTCGCATGTTAATTTGATTCTAATGTTTTGCTTTTATAAATCAATGCGGAATATAAATAACTTTGATTTTGAAATGTACGTTTAAAGTCCGTAACAAATGTGTGTTTCGTCAATCCCCCCCATTGTCGTGCGTTAGAGATGTGAGAGAACGAATTCATGTGCAACGAACATAACCGCAGACACGTTTTTTTTTCGCTTATTTTGCGCTAGATAGAGAGGAATAGAATCGGATTATGCAAATTTCGTATTCAGCGCGTCTTATTAACGTAATAATAAAGCCCAGCGTTTCTTATCGACTCAAATATCAGTAGTCATAAAGGCATGCAAACATTCGTGTTTGCACAATTATAAACGCATACCTACAAGGCTCTGGTTTCACACCTCAAACGCATAATAAATAACGTGCATACCGAGAATTCCAAAGAAATCCAGCGCGCTCATCGCTCGATTATCCCCCGCGCGCCTCTGCAGAGGCAAACTTTTAGAGTATCAGATCAAACGGCTCTGCTCACGTGTACGATCATAAATCACGTCGGGTTGCATATGGACGTTAGATCAGGGAGCGAAAATAGCTCGCGCGGCTCCAATGACGCGCTAAATGCGCGAGAACCTGCTCCTCCTTGCGATGCAGAGAAAAGGCTCAGCTGATTTCCACTCGGTCTCCCTTTGTATATCAGGGGGGGGGGCTTCCTTTTGTGCGGCCAATCAGATTTTAATCGCCGGCACACGAGCGCGGCCGGTTCGATGGATACTCTTGCCATTGCTATAATTGGAGAACTCGATTCGTCGTTTTATTTTCAAATATCGTTTTATTTCATTGTAAAACCTTTGAATGACCAAATGATAAAAGAAAAATAAGCTAGTACAGGGCGAGAGCATACGCAGCAGCTGGTTGCAGCCGTGGTACAACGGGAGACTTCAATGCCCGGCGACACGTCCTTGACTCGTCGTCGTCCTCCTCCTCCTCCAGTTTCCCCCACCTCTGGGCTCGTCCTCCCCACCAGAGAGACAGAGCAGCGCCCGGTCCTCCCTACCTGGCTGCTCACTCTCTTTCGAGAGAGAGAAAGAGGGGCCGAGCGACAGAGAGGCCGAGTGTAGCGCCTGGCGCTTCTCACCCGCCCCCTTTTTCCCATTCGCGACACTTTTTTCTTTATATCGCCTATGACGCACACTTGTCGCACGCGCACACCCGCTTTCTCTCTCCCTCTCCTCCTCGTTCTGTTTTTAGTATCGGCTTGGGAAAACTATTTAACGCTCGATGGACCGTTGCCCCGTGAAAACTTTGACGCGAAATGGGCATTTCAGTCCGAGAGATGGATTTACTTTTAACGAAAGACGTCTTGTTCCGTTGTTGGTTCTTTTTTTTTTTTGCGAACTTTACGTTTCTGTCCGGATTTATTATCGCCGTAAAAATTATCGCCGATGTTTTAGCTTGATTTGTCAGTCGACAAATGCCAGATGAAAACTTACGATCGCCTTTCCGACAATGTACGCATTCAAATGATCAAACGTTTTTCTTTTAATTACAACATTTTCCTCCTTCTCTTAAAAAAATACCTCGTTTTATTCCAGCCTCCCGTGCCGAAGCAGCGTTAAAACTGTTTAAAAAAAAAAAAGAAAAGAAAAAAGAATCCTCAGCTTTCGAGGCTCGAGTGGAAACGGCATTTGTTCAGCGCGCGAGGGGGGGGGGGCTTACTTATACACCCGTGGCAATCGGACTAGCATTAACAGCAGAAAACGCAGAAAAGTTGCCCAAGCAAATCTTTTTACCTAGAAAGTTCACGCGAAGAAGCAGAAGAAGAAGAAAGAAGAAAAAAAAAAGGAGCCGCGTCCGATAATTATGCTCTCGCCGCACAACCGAAAAACGGTAAAAGCACGAGCTCAGCGAGAAAGAGAGTATACATAACGCGTCGCCTCTGATAAATACGAGAGAGCGCTCTTGTTTTTTTTTTTTTTTCACGGGGCTCGGTCAGCCGGATAGCGATTTCTCTCCGTCGTCGCGTGTCACCTCGCCTGGAACAGCTTTACTTCTCTTTCGGCTTGGCAACAGCTGGATCGCGCTCTGGGCATTAGCGGTTAATTGCTTAGAAAGATCGGAATCGTAAAAAGCCCCCCCCCCCCGGCCAAGCCTGTGAGAATGGCCGATTTCACATGGAGAAACGGATAGTTTGTTTGATGAAGTCGTCAATCGCATGGTTTTCCCCCCATTTTTTTTTCTTCTTTTTGAAAAAAAAAGTATGTAGTCGACCACGCTTTTTATGTCGAGCCGTATACGAGCATTATTGTATGCTCTGTTATTCGATTGGCCGTTAATTCTTTATTAGATTATTAAATCTTCCCAATTGGATTTCTCAGCTTTTTACAATCGGGAATGTCGTTTGTTTAACCATCGTTAAATCCATTTACAACCTCCGGATAACGTATGGCCTATTATTCAAGTATTTTAACAAATTGCTAGAAACATTATTTAAAAAGCCAAGTAATTGCTGGAAAGAGGAACATTAGAAAAAGAAAGAAGTAACGCGCAATTTGCAGGCACTACGTATAGATCTCAGTAATAGAGCAGCTCCCACTCCATACATATGTATTCCCGGTCTGGTATTCCTCTATGATATTTTACGTATGCAGACGTAAAAACGCGGCAATTTTATTATTAGGCTAACGGTTTCTCGATGCTCGCCGAATATCATGCATATACAATTATAACCCATTGCCATTTCTCACGATATGCGCTTCTGCCGGGCTTTGCTGACCGATCGACACTGCTTACCCGCGTTTTTGCATGCATAAACAAATTCAGCTTTTCCAAATGTCAGCCGTGTAACAGCGAGCGTTGTATTCGTTAGCGCGAGTTAACGTTAGAAATAGACCGGATAGAAAGATTAGCTCGTCATATCAATTTCAAGCGAATATAAGATTATCTCAAAACCGGACGCATAATCCCGGCCACGCTTACTTTCTCCCCTATATACACTCGCTACAAAAAATACACGAGCGATGCTGTAGAAACGAGGCCAAAACGCGCATTGGAAAACAGTGAAAATCGAAGAGAGGACGAGGTCGTAAACAAAAACCAACAAATTACCACCGAGAACAAAATCGCGTAAGAGCTTACACACTCGGGACGTAGAGGACGAGAGAGAGAGAGAGCTCTGGGTAAAGGGTTAATTGAAGCTGATTAAGGCTCATTTCGCGGCTTTGGCTTCGGAGGTACGAGGAGAGTGAGAAAACGAGAGCCCCCGAGATAGGCTCGCGAAACTTTATGAGCAATCAGGAGGCCCGAGTGCGCGCGCGCGACTCTTAAACTATCTCTCTCTCTCTCTCTCTCTCTCTCGCAGCAAATTGTTTGTTCCTCAAAGCCATTCGGCTCTGCCATTCCGTGAAATTCTGACCGAGCGATCGCTCTGCCCGGCAATTACCGTCTTTTCTTCTTACCCAGAGCGTCAGTGTATGATCTCTCGATATTTAAGTTGCTGGTGTATCTGCCCAATGTGTGTGTGTGTGTGTGTGTGTGTGTTTTCATAGGCAAGCTGTCGATTAATCGATCCTGCGACAATTTCCATACGTGCGAATGCTCACGATTTTACCGCTCTTCTACGATAAGACACGAGAGTACACACGAGGATCCGCTAAACAAACAGTCTAAAGCCGATCGTTTGAAATCCGTCGGAATCGATTACACGTCTTGTATATAGGGGGGGGGGGAGGAGTTGAAGAGCAAAATATCGGAGAGATTAGCCTCGATCGCAACGTCAAGCTATACAAGAGCGAGTCCGATGTAAGAGAGGAGAGGAAGGAGGCGAGTTAGCGAGCTAACAAACTCATCGATCTTCGGAGAGGAGCAGCGTCGACGCCCGAACGTCGTCCGGCCAATTGAAGGAGGGAAAAGCGCACCGCGGGAGGCCTCGGCGCGCAGTGAAAGCCAGAGGGGACCTTAGTGCGCCGGACTGTAAAGCGAACGCGATGCTACTGCAAAACGTATTATACATACATCGTGCCGCCTTTTTCTTTTTTTTTTCTTAGACCGTACAGACATTACCTTGCAGTTTGATCGAGCCGAGTTTCGGATCGCGGGCGTATTAAAATATAGTTGCATTGTTAGTCCGTCCATTCACACATCCTATAAATCAAAAGAGTCTCGCTCTCCAGTACACGGCTTAAGGAGAAATTTTCCCATAGAAGGCGCATTTTCAAAAGCCGCATATTCCCGGTACTCTGTAAGAGCTGAAAAAAAAGCACTGCCCGTATTCCCGGAGCGAAATTTGCGTACAAAGCGCGCATCGATTACGCCTACCCTCCCCCTTACTCGAAACCCTCGACTAATCGAGGCTGCATGTACACCGCGAGTTTTACAGCCGCGCGCGAGACTCGTCACTTATGTCCGGAAGCTCCTCTTCTCTCATACACACACGCACACCTACGAGAGAGAGAGAGAGAGAGCTGAGTTGTAAGAGCGAGAAAGAGAGAGAGAGAAGCCGGACAGTGAGCGAAGCTGGAGAGCCCGTAAAAGCTATCACAGGAGCGCGGCTGGCCTGGCTAAAAATGCAAATATCGCGAGAGCGAGGCCTGGCTGCCCCGCTTTTATCGCCTACGCTCAGGAGAGCACGCGCTAGTCGGCGATCCAGTAGCCGCGCGTATATACCTCGGCGAGTATATATAATCGGCCATAAACCGCGAAGCTATACTCTCTGTTCGAGGTACACCTGCGTGTGTCCGATCTTCTTTGTTCCGCGAGTTCACGCGCGCGAGAGATAACTCGCATACCTATACGCGTGCGCGCTCTTGTGTAATATTACTCTCCTTCGGCATTCCCGGCCGGTATATATACGAGGCATGTATGAATTTCAAATTTCCGCGTTCGAGAGACGATCGGGGAGAGGAAGGATTTTTCGCGAGAGCTGCGCGCGGAATGACCGGGAGGAAAAGCGCGTGCAGTAAGTCATGGCTGCGCTTACGGCGAGTGCATAAACGCTCGCGGCCACGGCCAGCTTCTTCCTCTTCTTCTTCTTCTTCTCTTGTCTTTCTCGGACTTTTAATTAGCTCGCAAAATAGGTTGTCAGGTAATTATGGCGGGGAAAGGGCTTGGGGGGAAGGTATCGCGTTCAAGTTGAAAATTACACTCACGAGATTAGGCGGAGTTTTGGGTAAATGGCCGTTACGACGAGCATCGGCTAATATTCGTGATCTATTGGATTTCGGATTGGTTGGGCTTGTGGATTATGGGGATTGATTTGTGCGGCTATCGGTAAGACTGACGCGATGAAAGTGCTTTTGATGGATGTTCGCGAGGATATAGCTTGATATATTTTTGAGATTCAATTGTGCATTGGATTATTCGTTAACGAAAGAGTACAAAAATGTTTCGTTTGAGGGGTTTATTTTTATAAGTGTATTTCAATAATCACAATACTTGCTGGTCATCGTTATGAAAATTTTAAGAAAACACCGGTAAAACGAAGCCAATGATATTTAAATCCTCTTGAGGGTTGTGTTTATTTAAATGGAGTTTATATTATGCTCCGTTTAATTAATCGAAAACACTTTGGTTCGCTACCAATCTACGAAATACATAAAAAAAAAATGTACAAACTATATCATAAATTTATCCGGATCAAACCTATCTATGATAACACGACAAAGCTAAGTTACCCGGCTCGGTCAAATTTAGCTTTATCGTATCCTTTTTAACAAACAAGTTATCTAGAGGATCTAAAATTCAAGTTTCCCAGGGGTAGCAGCAACAAAAAAGAAGAGAGAGTACGCGAAAAACGAGGAAAAGCCTATAGGGGAAACGCGGCGGTGGAAGAGGAGGCGGTAAAGACCGCGAGAGTCAAGACGGAACAAAAGAAAACAGCCCTCGAGATAAAGCGCCGCGTCGTCGATAATTTTAATTAGATTCATAAACTCTCGCCGGCGATGGGAAACACAGGCCGGCGCGCGGAGTATTACAAATAATAAAAAAAAAAAAGAGGAAGAAACCCGGAGAAAAATATCCAACCTGCCCCTTTCACCTCTTTTCATCTGCCACCACCGCAGCTCGGTTCGAAACTCAGATTGCACGGGGCTCGAATTTAATGAAGATAGTCGATTCTCTGCTTTCAATTAAAAATAAAAAAAGAAGAAGGAGTACTACGAGGATGATGACGAGAAAGGACGGCTATACAGCGCCGAAGAAGAAGAAGAAGAAGAAGAAGAGCCTCTTGCCCGGCAAAGAAATAGGGCCAAGGAGGAGGCGCATCCTCCTTCTTATACACAGAGCATCTCTCTTCTATGTATATGTATATATATATTCCGCTCGTTGTCTCGAATTTAGCCCCCTACCGCTCGACTCTTCGGTCACGAGTCGCGCGTTGTCTCTGTCTCTGCAATATACTCCGGCTGGCCGAGCGATAGGCCAGCCGGGCATTCTAGCCTGGCCAACAAACACGCGCCCGCGTGTATAGGGAAAAAGACAACGCCCTTACTTATGTACATCGCCGCCGCCGCCGCGAAGACGAGAGAGGAGAAGAGAGCCGCACGACGTGAGCAAGCCTGCGAGAAAGAAAAGGAAAAAGCTCTGTATAGATGTATATAGCTGTCCTCCTGGTCCAGCGGGTAAGCGCGCGCGCACGAGCGCTTCTTATGTATATAAGCGATGCCTGTACAGTCTATAAGACACACTTAAATAAATATATAGATATATGTGTGTGTGGGTGTACGTGGGAATCGCGCGGGGATGGTTCGTTAAAGGGACAGGCCAGGGGGGAAGCTGAGGGGTTGGGCTGATGGAAGCGACGTAGATGAGAGAGAAATGGGGGGAGGGGGGTGGCGGAGGAAAGGGGGATCCTCTCTCCGGAGCTCTCGCCGCGGCCTCGGCGGAGATCCGTCCTTCTCTCTTTCGCCCGGGCCGCTCGCTCATTTTCGCTTTTTCTTAAGGGAGAGAGGCGGTCGCAGCGCTCCTAGGTGTGTATGTATAAGCACAAGAAAGCGCGGGTCGATTAAAAGTAGCGAGAGGGTGTTTCTCCTCTCGTTACCCCCCTCGCTTCCGTCACCCCCCCCTTCTCTCTTCGCTCGAAGCGTCGGCGGAAGGGAAGGACACAGGGAAAGAAAGAGAGGCTAAAGGGGGGGGGGTCACGGAATAAGGAGACGGATGGCCGGGCGTGCTCGCTCCTCGCACACACGTATACACTCCTATACGTAGACGTAGTGCGAAGACCGACGGGTCTGGGTTCGCGTACACACACACACACACAGCCGAGGGCGCGAGGAGGAAAAACAGAAGAAAGGGTGTTGCGCGCGCGAAGGTTGGGGGGAGGTGGGAGGAAGCGAATGAGGCGGGAGGAGCGGACGGGCGGGAGCGATGAAGAAAGGCGCGAAGGAGGATGCCGCGAGAGTGTAACAAACGCGCGCGGGAGTAAAAGAAAGAAGGAGCGAGCAGGGGGCTCGCGGGCTGGCCGGGAGGAGAGGCTGGTGGGAGAGGAGTCCCGCATCCAATCTTTAAGGGGCTGCCGCGACGTCTTAGCGCGTTCTCTCTTCTCCAGCAGAGAGACGGCGCGCACGCAAATGAGCGCGCCTGCGCTACTGTTCCTCTCTCTCTCTCTCTCTCTCTTTTCGCTCCTTCCGGCATCTCTTTCTTTCTTTCTCTTTCTCGCGTGTATGGGTGGTGCAGTGTAGGGCTCGAACGCGCCCGCTTACTACTCGCTTTTGCCCTGGCACTAGCTTTATAGCTCTCTGTGGGTGTAGACACACACATACATATACGTATAGCACCGCAGAGCGCGGGTTGCGCCTCCGTTATTTATTCGCGAGAGAAGCCAGAGAGAGAGAGAGAGCCTCGAGAGACAAAGTACATTTAAATGCTGAATTTTCATTAAAAAAAAAAGCAGTCGCCCTCAGTCAGGCTAGCGCACAACCCTATACACCTCTCCCTTTGCCTCCGGGCGTCTCTGGCTCTCTCGCTCTCTCACACTCGGTCTTTCTCTACCTCTCTTTCGCTTCTTGAGCAGCGTCGTGCGGCAATTGAACGATATTATTCATTCGTTAGAGGAAAGGCGCGAGAGAGAGCAGGAGCGATCGTTACCAGTGGAAAAGCTCGTAACTCACGTTTGCCCCGCGACTCCTCTATACACGCTCTTTTTATTTCTCTTTAAATATACACGTATACACGCTGCTGCATATACCTGATTTTACCCTCGATTTTTCCGTACCTCTTTCTATCTCACGTGTGCACACACTCTAGAGCGCTCAATTATAATTCGCGAGAGGCGAAATTTAATTGGCTCTCGTTGTACACGTAGCGCGTGTGACGAAGCTCGCGCGATTATTCTTGTGACGGCGATTATACGATACAGACGGCAGCCGTCGCGCGTGCGAATTAATGAAGAAGCTCTTTCTTTTACTTTCCTGGTCATGAAGAATAAGAGAAAAACGTCATAGCGAGCTTGCGATATGTACTCCGAGTCAGTTCTTTGATGCTAATCAAAACCGATGTCGAGATGTGGGAAAAACATCAAATATATTTCGAGCCGACGTTAATTGTACTTTATAATCGAGACCCTCGAGACGTAAATGCCAGATCTCTCTCTTTCTCGAGTTCTCCGAGGCTTACGCGCACGCGCGCCTACTCCACCTACCCCCCGAGACTCTCGAGTGGGGCCTCGAGTTTCTCAACCTTTATTTGGACTTGAGTGCGTAAGGAAAAGGGTTGGAGAAGAGAGAGAGAGAGAGAGGTGCCGGAAGGGAGTTTCGGCTAAGAAGTTTCCAACTACCGCGCCCTGGAGCCTGCATTTTTTAACCGAGAAACTAAAAGAGACCAGGCGCTCTTGCTAAGATCCCATCCTCGGCTCTTCCAAAGGGATATCGAGAATTTTAACGATTTGCCCAGCAGCTGCGATATGTCGCTTAAATTTCGTTAATCCTTTATTATCCATATTCGTTATTTTTTTATTTTCCATAACAGATCAATGGAAATGAGCCGACGAGTGAAAGGGGCCCTCCTGGGTACTCACGGGTCGCTTAGTACCACAACAATTTCCGGAGCGAGAGACAATCGGTAGCCGGTCTCTCTTTCTCCCGAGCAATAATAACCAAAGAGCATCGAGTCGAAACACGACGCGAGCCACATCCCATTACTGCCTCCTCGATACATCTCCCCTTATTAGATATCCGCAGTAGCGGCGAACATCGTGCTTCTTAATCGAAAACGTCCTCGGCCGGCTAAGCAAAGGCGCGTACGCGCACGCTTCTTCCCCCCCCCCCCCACCCACCTCGACCATCGGCAGAGCAGGTGATCGGTAAGCCCTCGACAGGCCGCGGTGAATCAATTCGGTTAGCTACCAGCCAAGTAGCAAGAAAAAGAAAAACACAAAAGAAGAGATAGTTTCGGCTCGTAATCTCTTGCTCGACTGGCTGGGGGGTGTTCAATTTAACGCAGAGCGAACTCGGTGTATATATCGTGCCCCGCTAATCGTCGCGGCTTTCACGCACCTTCGCCCACGCCACCTGCGTAGTGTCTTGGAGAACATACACACACACACCTGTCGAATGTCGGGATGATGTTACAAGTCCCCCCACCCCCGTCTCTAACGCGTGTTTTTCTCGAAGAATAAATAAAGAAATCGGGGAGCAGCGGCTCTTGTGTACTTTCTCCTTCTGCTGTGTAGGCGTATGGGTGGGCCTGGCTTTGCTATGTACACTGTAGATGGGAGGGGAGAAGCGCGATACTTTAATACGCGTGATTTCTCCGAGGAGTTCCTTTGTTTTTTTTTCTTTTCCGCCGCGTAACCGTCGACTTGGGGGCCCACACGACTCTCTGTGACGGAGCTTTTTCGCTTGGTCGATCTCTCTGTCTCTAATGGAATTTGGACAGACGCGAGCCGCGTTTTAGATCGGTTAACTTTGAATTATACTGTTATTTTTTCCTTATCGTTATCAGTTTGTTAAGAATCTTTTTTTTTTTTTAAAAAAACGCAGTGTTTGCCGTATGTAAAGCAACCAAACATATATAGAGCAGCTGTTGAACAAAAGCAAAATGAGAGTCGTTATATACATATATCTCGATACGTATGTTCCCATGAGCAAAACACAAGCGGGCCCATCCATTATCCTCGCATCGACACATAGCCCAGGAGAAAGAGATAGGGAGGAAAGGAAGCCGACTCCGGACACGCGTCATATCCCACATACCAGGGCCAATCGAAAGAAATGAGAAGAGCGGCTTTGTGCCGGGCGACAGCTCTTTATCTGACAAGTACCCTCGACGGCCCGATCAACGCCGCTATGCCCCGAAGAAAGAAGAGACCCCGAGATTGGATCTCTCGCGCACCGAGAGAGTAGCCCGATGACTTTACCGATGGCATGACTCGGGCGTATGCGAGATAAACTGGTGTGTGAGGCGCAAAGTATGGGATTGTGCGTATACTTGACAAATTGCGACTCCTCTACGATAGAGACTTGTATAACGTTTAAACTAAAAGATATTCCGTCATTGTATGAAGTTCACGCCCTTAAAACAGAGAGAAAAAAAAAGAAAAGAGAAATATGTGGATGTGCGCGTATCATCAGCAAATACAGCAATAACGAGCCGGCAATGACATGCACTCTCTCCCTCTCCGTTTCATCAAACTAGTTAATCATATCATCCTTTAAAAAAGGGACTAACACGTGTCTGCGTTCGGGCTCAAAAGAGAGAAAGAGAGGCACCAGCGGCGCTTCTTTTGCCAAGCCGTCAAATCATTAATTAAGATCAAGAGCCAACGAATTAAATAAGGCCCCCTCTCTTTTCAAGCGATTTCAGCAGCGTAATTGTCGAGATGCCGATCGGCCCCCGACGCCTTTTCATCGTCCTTCTAACATACAACGTATACATACACACACGTGACTCGTTACTCTCAGGCCAATCACACCCGCTTATTGTTCGAGATGTATCGTTAACAGGTCGCGTTTCTTTCTCTTCTTCTTTTTTTTCTCGATCCTCTGTTCGCCTGGAAAACTTGGTCGAATTTTACGGGAGAGCATAGCGATCTCACGGAGCCCCTGTGTACACGGGATAAAGTCATTTTCACACGGCGTTCGATTCGCGCAGTCCCCGTCTATATACCGGGCTTTTTCAGATCGAAAGGGGAAAAACAAGTCGCGATAGAAACTAAGTCAAAGCGAGAGAGAGAGAGAGACTCTTCCCACACTCGGTTCGCACGCGCGAACAGCAGCCCCGGGACTGATGCGCGCAGAGACGCTCTGACACGCTGCCGATCATCGATCCCCTTTACCTCCTTCGAACTCGCCCATTCGATGCGCCTCTGCCTGTTCTTCTTTTTTTTTTTCTTGTTTTTGCAAACCCGTGGCTTTACACCTTTCTTTTTTTGCTGTAGATGTTTTGTGTACGTGCCGGAGAGGCTTCGGGAGTTTTGAACTGTGCTGTAACGGCGTATATACCGAGGATTCGTTTATAATATTCGACAATGGAAATTAACAAAGGAGGGAAAATTAAAAAAAAGACGTATAATTATGAAATTCACATTAGAAAGTTGAAGCAGGTCCGATGGCTCCTTACAAAACAAAAATGCTCCCCCGCAAGAACAATAAAAAATGGATTTCAGACTTCGCGTCGAATTTTTTCAAAGAAACTTCAAGAGTTAGACCCGAGAAACGGGCTCGAGTATGCCCGCGACATACTTCAATGCCAACTTCTCGTATTTAAAAAAAAAAGAAAGACTTTTCAAAAACAAAAAAAAAAACAAGCCCAGCACTTGATCTCGCGAACAATTGTTCTCCAAAAAAAAGAAAAAAGAAGAAAAGAAGAAATCCGACCCTCCATCGTTTATTCGTTTCCCTCCAACACGCACGCGTCAATTCACGCGTAGTTCCAGCCAAACGAAAAAACGAAGGAGAGGCTCTCTCGTTTTTCCAGTCCCCCGATCTCGAATTCGAAAAGAAGCCCAGAGAAGCACATCCGCAGGTGAAGAGCGAGGGAAATACGCCTTGCGCGGCGTCCTAACCCCTTTGATGTCAATCCGGTCGTACATCGCTGGAAAACCCTTCACCAAGCTCCCGCCCTCCCCAAGCGCCTCCGCAGATAACCCCCTTTTCATACGGCCAGCCTTTCTCCCCTCGCCCCCTTTACTTCGGTCGAGACGTCGAGTTCACTCTCGTACATTCGTATTAAGAACTTCCCGCGGTTGCCTTCCCTGCGGCCGCTAATTATCGCGAGCGACCAATGCCAGGTGAGGGTGGGGAGGGGGGGGGGGGGGAGCTAATTATCGCCGGCTGAGAAGCAGCGTTCGCCGCGAATTTTTCTTCTCGTCAAAGGAGCTTGGCGCGCGCTCGCGCTTTCATACCGAGCTATGGGAGGTAGTGCGGGCCCCGCGTATAAAGCCCTCTCTTCTATCGGCGCACTTCTTTCCGCCGGACTTTTCGGCCCTATCCTCCTCTTTCTTCACGTCCAGAGACGTACATAAACGCTCTACGGGCTATCTTCCTCTCTCTCTCTCTCTCTCGTTCGCCCAACCAGATCCATCCCCCGAGCTTTCTCAAGCTAGGGAGGGAGTTGCTCCTTTTCACTTCTGAAGAATAAGATCTTTCGGGCATCGGCTTCTTCCGCCTGCCCTCTTTCCTCCCTCTGATTTCTCCTGCTTCACCCTCCAATGGTCTGCGCCCTCCTTACTCTTTTCTTAGCCTGCCGCTGGGCGCGCTCTCTCCTCAAGAGAGAAAGAGAGAGAGAGAGAGATCTTTTCTTCGACTTGTTTCTTTGTTTGAAACTTTCGTCCCAATTATGTTTGTTCGCGATCTCTCGCGATTTTTTTCTTCCCTCCCTCTCCAGCCGCGCGCCAGCGATTTTTCCCTTTTCTTCTTTGCCTTCATCTATCGGCCCGCGAGAGTTCATTTTTTTTATATCTCTCTCTCGCTCTCTTGCCCTAACCGCTTCACTACTGCGCTCTGCCCACTGAGAATATGAAAGAAACGCGCGAGCGAGCGAGAGAGAGAGAGAGAGGTAGTGGACGCTTGGCGGCCGACTTGCTTACCGCGGCCCCCTGGCTGTAGCCTCCTGTTAATTGCTGTACAGCTGAATAATTCCAGCCGGTCGTTAATGGGGATGAATGCCCCGGGATCAATTAGTTTGCCGGAGAGAGAGAGAGAGAGTTTGCTTATCGAGAGCCGCTCTCGGATGATTTAGTTTTTCTCCCTGCCATTCCTTACTTACCATCTTTTCCTTCTACCACCCCCCAACCCTCTCCTTGCCTTCTCGCTTTTTTTTTCGTAGTTGGAGCGCTGGTCGTGGCTTTTCCGTATACCGGGGCCGGCTCGAGGAAATTCGAATAAATATTTAGCCCGATGGAGGTATTGCTCTCTCGTTGAATTACCTTTGCCGATTTTAATGAGGATATTAAATTAATAAAGTTTCATTTAGTCGGGATGCGACGTAAACGAACTTCATCGGGGACCTGAATAATGCGCGAGTTTAAAAAAAAAGAAGAAGCTGCTTCTGTTTTTTTTTTCATGTCGATAGGAAAGAAGAGATTCCGAAATAGTTGAGAGAAGAGGTGTCGAGAGAGCCGTGGACAAGGGTATACACGAACTACGGCGTGTAATACCCCTGCGAAATTCCATCGCGAATGATTTATCGGGGCGAAAACGTGTCGCGGCAAATAGAAGGCGAGAGAGAGAGAGAGAGAGAGAAAAAAGAGAAGCGTTGCGGGAGAGTAAAGGCAATCGGGGGGCGTCGGACATGCAATCTACCTCATCATGCTCTCTCTCTCTCCCAAGGGACGTTCGCTTGTATGGCGTCCGAGGTAGTCTCACGGAGTTTATCGGCCACTGCCGGGCTCGTCATCCTCTCATCACCCCAAGACTATCCCCCTCTCCTCTCTCAAGTCTCTCGCCGCATCCGGCCCGTGATCGAGCAGTTTTTCGTGCATCTCTCGCCGCTGCCACGGAGAATTTCACACCTCGCCCTCCACGTGTGTGTGTGTGTGTTGTTTTTTCTCCAAGAGTGGAAAACGTGACGAATGCCGCGAGAGCCGCCTTCCGATAAAAAGACGCCGATAGACGGGAGTTGCTGGACCGCGCATGCCTTGCTCTGTATTCAGCGTTGGATGCTCGCTCCCAACGGCTCGACACCTTCCCGCCTGCCACGCTTTTGTATATACCCGCCAATCCTCTTCTCGCCTCTCTTTTAAAGTCGCTTACCGAACTGCATATCGATATACCCGGAGTGCTTAGGAGTTTAATTTTTGTTATTATCTGGCGCTGCTTCGATACGAAAAAATTTAATGCCGACAAGAAGTGTATTTTAGCATAAAAATAAATTTTCGTTCGATTATTTGTATTTAAGTGATAAGTATAATGATTTTCCAACTTCCAATTTCACGAGTTATAAAATCTATCTCAAAACCTACCGTTCCCAAAATAGCATCACAAAATACGATGATTTACAAAAAAAAAGCCCCACCAATACTCATCTCCTCCCACACACACACACACACACACACACACTTACCCGAAGATCATCAAAACTCAAACGCAAAGAAGAAAAAAAAACAAAACAAAACCGGAAAGAGAATAGGAAGCCAACAGTAGCCAAGCAAACGCGTGTAATCGGATTGTCTCTAGTACCTATATATACGGCGTGCAGGTGCGGAGAGGAAGAAAAGAAAAAAAAACAAAAAGTGGCAGGTCACGAGCGGCAGCGATGCAGGAAATGAAAAACCATCTTCGGCTTCGCGGCGGGACAATCGCTCTCTCGCTACGCGAGCAGAGAGCGGAGCTATAGCAAAACGAGAGAGAAGGATCGCCGCGCTCTAGTTCGGCGAAGACGAGCGAAAGACAAAAGGAGACTGGACGATAGCCAGGGGGCATAGGGGGGCGGGGGGGAAAGAACGCATGTGAAGCGCGACGCCCAGTTGCGCCGGTGTACACGCGGCCCCCGCACAAAGCCCGCCAGCGGCGAGGGGGGGGGGGTAGGGAGGAAACCTTGCGCGCGAACAATGGGCCACCGTCGCTGCTCTCTCTGACGCCCCGAGGAGCTTGCGCGCCTACAGCGCATTGTCGTCGCTGCACGGCCCTCTTCTATCTTTCTTGCGCTGCCACCCGCGCATATCCTTGCGAGCCTGAGAGAGAAAAAAAAAAGAATGTTGATGCAACGGTCGCCCCTTTTTGTTTATCGATGGACACACGTGCTTCGGATTTATTATAAAATACGCGCACACGAGTGACTGATGCGCAGGCCGAAGTCAAAATTTGCGAAATTTCGATCAACAGGTGAGCGAGAGCGCCCAAGAAAGACGGCTTACCGAAGCGTAAAGATTTCGTCCGGAGTGCGTACAGGTTGGTATATAACGTTCACTTTTCGAGGGGTTTACGTTTTAAGGTGGATGCGAAGCATAAAGGTATATACCCGACAAAATGTATATCTTCGGAAATACTTAAAACAACTCGATGGAAAAAGCCAAGCAGCAAGAAGCTTTCCGGATGCAGTACTCAGCGTGGATTGTGGGTGTGTATCTCTGTGGTAAAGCAACAACGCTCTCTCTCTCTCTCTCTCTCGCTTCCTGTCCAGCCTCGACTTCCCTTACGCAGGGGCCGGTATATACCCTTCCGATTCATCTCCCATCGACGCGTCGCCGACAAAAAGGGTATATATATAGACCGACTGCGCGAGAAAAAGAGTCGGCCTGTGTAATCGAGAGAGAGGGAGAGAGCAAAAGCCCTGAATGGATACATAGAAAGGCAGCGGGTGGGAGTGAGAGGAGGAGCAAAACAAAAGGATCAGGTGGAAAAGAGCCGGACTTCTTTCTTCTTCCTCCTTATCTGAGAAACGAAGGAGCGTACAGTGGGAAGGAGAAGCCTCGAGTGAAATTGTTACGAGATAATTAGGAGGGAGTTCAAGACGCTGGAAAGTACACGCACACGCCCTGAAACGCGACTCCTCTCTCTCGCTCTCTCTCTCCAGGACTTTAATGTTTTTCGTGGAAGTAGATGCAGGAAGGAGAAGAAGGGAAGCTTGAGAAATCGTCCTTCGCCGGCATACGCAAGTCCCCTCTGTTATACATCCCATTTTCCGATGTATTCCACGCAAAGTTCAAGCCGGGGCCCTCTCGAGACGCTGCTCTCGGTCGTTTAGTAAATGAGACGTCTCTCTCTCTCTCTTTTACCCTCAACCCCTGCTCTGTATCCCTCTCTTTTTTTTTCTGGGTACATGTATAAAAGAACGCGTAGCCGGGCTACGGGTTTTTCGGCCGCGTTAAGGAGGCGAGAGTGTCTCCGACGAGGCGGACACAAGTTGCGGGGGGGAAAAAAAGCATGAAAAATTCGACCGGTATATCCCAAGTCTACCATCCCCGGGTCTTGGTAAGGATCACGGGGCTTGTACGTCGATGCGCTTTGACGTCAGGCGAGTTTGCCGCGCTTGGGAAAAAGATACAGGCTTTTGCACGGCGGGTCTTTCTATACCTTTTTTCCTGGTTAACTTTCCGCTTTTATACCGCTGGATCTGGGCTTATTGTAATGCTTAGATGATAATTAAGATGTAAAGTCGAATGATTGTTGTTTTTTTTTTCATTAACACTATTGGTATATGTGAGAGACAAAGGACGACGTATCTATATTTACAGTTCCGTTTCGCCGGCGCTGTCCGTATAACCGATTACGCGAAAAATAATGCGAAACTCGATTTGCTTTGTTTTCGATATTAACGATTTCCGTTCGGCCGAGAATAGAATTTTCGGTGTTGGATTTGATTATAAGCTCTGCCACTGCTCGAAAACGAATTTCGACTGATGCGATTTTCTCCCCATCGGATTTTAATACGCGAGGCGAATCTTTAAAAATTATTACTCGGATTCAGGAAAAAGAGAGAGAGAGAGAGGAAGGAAAAAAACGTTTAGCTATGTAATATGAAACAGGATGCGGTTAAAAATCATTACCGCTCAAAAGTAGACTTCGTAATCGTGTTCCGATGTTCCGGTATGGTAATAAAATTCTTCTCCTCGATTATTTCGTAAGATTCGTTTAAAAAAAAGAACATTTAAAGCTTATTCGCTATATCGATGATCAGGTGCTGCCTAGGTGTCATTGCACCCCGACCGCGCGATAAAAGCCCGAGCGCATGGAACAAAAGAAACGCCATAATAAAACTAGAAAAAAAAAGGCTCACAAGGAGCATAGAGAAGCCGAGCCATTGAGGACAGGAGGTAAAAGCGCTTAAGTGGCCGACACAGGTGACTCTCCCATAAGTATCCTCCCCCGGCACAATCGTCACAGAGCAGCAGCGGCTCTCTGTCGCAGAGAATCGAGGAGAGTCGGCCGGGCGTCACGTAAGACCGGAAGTGAATCGCTGCGCTTTCTTGTGCCCGTCACTTCTCTCCGCAGCGGCGGCTGCCTCCAATTGGCCTCTTTCCTCCGCCTCCTCCACCGGTGTCAATGACTCCGTTTTCCGGGTGTCGCCTCTGAGATATCCCGCACCTCTTCTCCCTGTCTCCTGCTAACTGCATTCTAGATATATAACCTCCCGCCTAACTCTCCCGTCGTGATCTTTCTCTATTCTGATGTGGCAGATAATCGTCGTCGAGGGGTAATAATACTTATTATCAGTCGATTCGCGCCTTAAGCTTGAGAACGCCGAGAGCGCCAGGGGCCTGAGCGCTGCTACGGCTCTATCTATACTTGAGTTATTTGTTGTCGCTGTTAATGGATATGTACGTCGTCGCAATTCCTTACGCCCAGAGAGAAATGTACAATTTTCTTTCTCTCTCTCTTTGTTTTTTAATATTTCTGTTCTCTTACTGATTTTAGAGGATCAAATGAGAAAGCAGCAAAGACCAGCTGGAGAGTGCATCGACATCGGAGAGCCAGCTTCGTGCCTACACGTAGAAGCACCCGACTCCGAGGCTAACGGCAAAGAGGGGGAGTAAGGGCCAAAAGAGGGCGGGGACGGCATGAATGGAAACTATTTTGGCGCTTCGTCTGAATTAATAAAGCGATCGCGCCGGGGCCTGCGCAGCCTGGCGCTGGGTCATTCCAATCTTAGCCGAGCTGAATGAGCTGAGCGCGTAGACTCTTCATAATTCAGCCGGCGACGACGAGCGATTCCAGCCGAGGAAAGAAGAGTCGTAGGCACTTGGCAGCCGCGACGCTAGGCTTGTTCCAATTCGATAAATCGTCCCTTCGACCTTCCCCAGAAATCATTGGGAAAATCAACGACAAAATCGAGCTGAAGCATAAAACCTCTAGAAGCAAGCACGAAGACATATCAGTAAGACCCATTAAAGGCATTTCTCTCTCCAGAGCAGAGAAAGCGATAATAAAACAATACATTGTGCGCGGGGTATATACGAGAGCAGCAAGTTTCCAAGAAAGGAAGCAAAAGAGTCAAGCTCGAGTCCGGTCCGAAAGAGTGCAAAGCGAGAGAAAGAGAGAAATAGGCCGTGAGGGCTCTGGGCAATATCTCGTTGGGAAAGACTCGAAAATTGCGGCCTTTCTGCGGACACGTGCACACGCATATAAGCGCAAATATCGCGCTCTGGTAAGAGAGAACCAGGGGTCCTAAGCGAGGCCCAGTTGCGAGAGAGCTTTTACGAGCCCGTAATGGCTGCCCTCTCTCTCTCTCAGGTACACTGCTATCGCCTCGAGATGAAAGAAGCGCTTCTCTTTCTCCTTACGACTTGTGGGTCGATCGGAGGAAGAGAGCGGAAGAGCGACGTACGCGCGGTATACCAGCGTTCCCGGTACTCCCGAGGAAGTAAGAAATTGGCCAAAGGGGACAGCGGGGGGCAGGGGAAATATTTCATTCGGCGCGATAATTGCGAGGACTGCGGCTTCCTCGTCTTGTAGCTTTCTCGTCTTTTCCACCCAGAGCTAATGGAAAGTTCGCCGCGGCGGAGAGGGTGTTGTGCTCCTCTCTCGCTCGCTCTATCTCTCGGAAGAGTAGGGGATGTCTTCTAAGAATGCAAGCCCGGCTTGTATTTGCCCCGACGCGACCACTCACCAAAGTCCTCTCGCTCTCTCGCGGTCCTTTCTTCTTCCTTCTTTTTCTCTTTTCTTATTTTTCTTCTTTCCCGCCCCTTTACGTTTCTTACTCATCTTCGGTCGGCTTGTATGGATAGTCCTCTCTGGTAAGGAGGAACGCCTCTCTCTCTCTCAAGGCTTGGTTGACGCCAGAAACATATACTTGGGATTTCTCATTATTGCTCCTGGGAGGGGGGAAATGAGAGCGCGCGGCTTAACTGAAAAAATGGCTTTTTTGGCCGGCTCAAAGGGTATAGATGGCTTTGCGTTATATTCGGCATTGACGATGCTAAGAGGGTGGGGGGGGATGCAAGAAAAATTAGCTCTCTCTTGGCTTTGGCTCGCCATGCCAAATCTCGGAGCGTCTTGGCTTTAAGAGACTCCGGTGAAGATTACGCCGGGAGCCGTGTGCTTGTTCTTTACTGATTTTTAATAAATCGAAAAAATGCTCTAATGGTCTAACGTTTGATGAACAGACCCGTAGCCTGATATCGCGAGAAAGCTTAACCTGTATAACTGTGCAATATTTATTACTTTGCTCATTGACACGTATTTCTCTACGACAGATAAAATTTTGCCATCGGAAAAAGCTACGTAAGAAATACACGAGGGAAACTACATCGATAAACGTCCATCCTCCATAGCCGGATATGCCCGGGGAAAACGTATAATCGTCCGCTGAAATGTAGAACGACAGAATCTGCGACCCTATCGATAAACCATACACTCAATCAAAAAACAAGAGGAAACAGCAGCTACAGGCCCACGGAAGCAAGCGGCCTAACGTCATCGGGCGCTTTTCCCGCGGAGGGTACGGCAAGAAGTTTACGAGCAGAGCTAAGCCGCACGTGCGGCAAATTTCGAGGAATAGCCCAAGGGGAAAGGGGAAGTAGTCGAGCCTGTGTAGCTTTGACACTTTTTGCCTCTTCACATACAACTCTCGCGAACTTGTTGGGGAGCTTTAGTAACGGAACCGGCGGCTCTTTTTATTCCACACGCCAACTGGAAAATTTAACGAGTCGATGGCAAAGCGATGACTGTATCGCAGAAACGAGAACGTAAGTGTTGCTGATAAAGGAAAAGTCGTTGCTGAGTGGCTGATTACGCTGGTAAATTACGCCGGCTAATAAGCCACGTGTAAATCGTGCTGGTCTTCGCGCTAAGGTGGTCATTCGTTTCAAGGGAAAGAGTAACGCCGCTACGCGCTGTTTATTACAGCCTCTGCATGTGCTGCTACGGATAACAGCTGCTTCGGCATTTTTCCCTCGTACAGGAGAAGTGGACTTTGTCGTGCGTTGTTGCTGGGAATTTTAGAGGAGTAGGTTTTAACGAAATGGTATCGACAAAGGTTTTTTTTTTTTTTGTTAAAAAAGGGAAAATAAAAATATTTATCTTCTTGTTTTTAGGGTTCGCGGTGTAACGACGGCTGTATAGCAACAAAAAAAGAGCCTGCTAATAATCTTCTACGGAGTTTGCTGCAGCACGCACAATCACTGCGTTCAAAGAACAATAGTTAAAGCTTGGAAGCGGTGTCTTGCAGAAGTCGGCCGTAACCACTTCCTAAGCAATCTTTTATGAGCTCGCATGTTTCGAACACATCAGCCTCCCCGGTTAATCGGCTCCGAGAAGAAAACAGAAAAAGAAACAGAGGAAAACATGGACTTTTCCTCTGCCAACAGTGGAGTTTCTTGTTCTAGACTTGAGTTTTCAAAATTAAAAAAAAAATAAATTATTTATGTTCCTTTATACGAGAAAAATAAACACTAGAAAAAAAGAAACGTGCGTACGTGTGTACACGCATTATCGCGAATAAATTCGGCGTAAAAGAGATCGCAAGCATCGAGAATCAAGCACACGGAGAGAGATCGTAAAAAAAAAGAAAAAACGTAATCCGGGAAGGTCGAGAGTGAGAGAGAGAGAGTAAGGCATCGCTCGGAGGGGCTCTCGGCCACCGTTACATCATCCCTCATTCAAAAACAATCACTTAGCCGCTGCCGCGCACAAAAGATCCGTATACAGCTCGGACTGAAAAAAAAAAGAAGAACCCCAAGCGCGCGCGAGCAAAGACAATGAGAAAGAGAGAGAGAGAGAGAGAGAGAGAGAGAGAGAGAGAGAGAGAGAGAGAGAGAGAGAGGAGAAAAGAGCGAGAGGAGAGGGGTGTGTGTGTGGGGGGAGAGAGAGAAAGAGAGCAAGGGGGGG
>JAPYYQ010003029.1:0-13809 GCA_030522585.1 Anagyrus pseudococci | reverse complement strand
AAGTATTATACATGTAGTAAAATTTCCCTATACATGGAGTATATACCGCGCGAACTATACAGTATAGTAATTTTTCTTTATACATTTCTATACGTGCAGTCAAAATTCACAATTCTATAGCTCTTTTCTATTGTTCAACTTTAATTATCTGCCGAAAACTTGTAGGAATTATAGTAAAACGCTCTTTTCCAAATTATGATGGAAACTTTAAGGCTGTGTTTTTTTAATGTAAGAAAATATCGAAATAATCGTACAACCTGTCTTTAACCCAGCTTTTAGCAAAACTGCAACATTTTATAAAAGACGTAATTTGAAAAGAAGCTTTTCCGTGACTATTAAATGATTATGGGAGGAAAAATTTGTAAAATTCGAATAGAAATACGATTACTAGATAATGAATAGACAGTAACAAAGATACAAGACTGAGGCTCTAAACTCTGTAGAAAATAGAGCTGTGCGAGGAAGGAGGAGGCGAAGGGGAAAAGAAGGGGGAGAAAAAGAAGCAGGGGCGGCGCGTAAGATGTGAGGTAGACCGCAGGCATGGGACAAGGCAATTTTCTGCGAGAAAAGTTGAGACAAGTACTGGAGCTTTTTAATTGAAGCTAAAATGCAGGCGCACGGTAGCCCAGTCGCTCTGCCGCGAGTTCATTAATAGACGAGAGCGAGGAGAAAGGAGGAGGAAGGTGCCAGTCCCCGAGCAGCTATCGCTGCTGGATCTGTTTTCTGCAGGAGCAGCAGTAGCGCAGATGGCCTAGCTGGCGGCCCTAGCCGGCCGATAGTTTGGCTGGGCGACGAGCCGCGTCAAATCGGCTTATTACGCTCACTTATTACGCTCCGTGGGCCCGCGAATCCGCAGCAGGACGTTCGCCCCGGTGTTTAGGTCGCGCGGAAGGCTTGAGACCTCCTCCGGGAGAGCCGCAACCCCTCGAACGCAGCAGCGCTCTGCCGCCTCTCGGATGAAAAATGGCGCGATAAGCAGCAGCAGCAGCACCGCCGCCATGGCTTTGTAGGAAAGATTAGTCAGACAGTTTAGCTGCGCTTCGGCCGGAAGCGCAGGCTACACTCCTTTCGAAAATTCATCGGAAGAAAATGAAAAGTAAGACGATTCGGCACGGCTGTCGGGCAGTGCTAAGGGCCCCAGCCACCGCAGCACGAGCGAGCCAAGTAGAACGGGGGGTGCAGGCGGTGGCAGGCAATAAAACACCTAGTAGCGGCAACCGAGATGCTGCTGCTGCTCCAGCAGCGACGACGAGCTGCAAAGTATTTTGCTCGGCTACTCTCGCTCTGCTGTCGGCCGGAGCTCTTTTGCCGGCGCTGCGTGCACTTGCTCGGCACCTCGTTCCCGGCGGATATTTACGCGCGCCCGGCTCTCGCCGCCTCATCCCACCTTTATTGTGTTAGGCCGATCGTTAGCGAGGCAGTTAAGGATAAAGACGTGCACCCCCTCCCTCTTCTCGGCAGCTCTCGGCAAGCATGCTCCGCCACCTCCTCCTCTCTAGACCCGATGATTTTATACGAGAAAAACGAAGCAGTTTTTGTTTTACGAGCTGGCCCGGCGATGGCCGCGCGCCCCCGTCCATCCCGGCCGGCCACTAGGGAAAAGGCAAAGAAAACCGCTGGCCGCTGGCGCCCCGGTATGGGCAAGCGCGCATAAAAAAACCGATGGAGCGCTACCGCCTCGTACGCAGCCTGCTCCCGACCAATTCTTCATTTAGCTCTTTTTTTCTTCCACTTTCCCATCCAATATTACAATTGTTATTCACTAACAGCCCTGCAAAAACATTGAATTTCCTTCTTAAATCTATAACCGAAACGATATTCTTACAAAGCTAAAGGTTCGTTTATTTATAGATGTATGTATGGTCGAGTATGGCTATGTGGATCTGAATATACATATTTCACCGAGTAGGCGGACTAGTTTTTCATTGTTTCACAATTAATAAATAAGCAAAAAGTTCATGAAAACAAAGGCATACAAACGTATTTAATAAAAAAAAAGAATAATTAGAAAAATAATGTTTCATACTTAGAACTGCTCTATGTTGATAGAGGTAACAAAGGAAAAAAGACATTCCTGAACTCAACCCTCTCTCTCTCTCTCTCTCTCTCTCTCTCTCTCTCTCTACAGCAACAGCCGAGAAATAAGGATATCATCCCAGTGAATAACATAGTGTTCAACATTTAAGTCTAATTGCAATTCGACAAATCAACATAACAAAATGTTCCCACATTATCGTGTTACGTGCCCAATTGGACTCATATGACATCCTGCCAGACTCAATTCACACGAAAGAATTTTTATATTCAAAAACAAGAAATGCGCCAACAGGCTATTTTACTACTGCAAGCCAATTCTCAAGTATTATAAAGATTAAAGTATTAATAATACAATGATAACATTAAGTGATATAAATACGTGTTAAGAACTGATCTTTTTATTATATATACACACCAGTGGAGGTAATATACTACTAATATCACTTGAGGGTACTTATATTAATACATAAATTGATAAAAATATCGTCGCTGCTAGCGAAGAAAAACCCTCGGAGAAAAGTCCTAGCGAAGACTATCCCATTTCAGGATTTCATTAATTTTGTACGTTAAATAACTCAAGAATTCGGGCTTAAAAGTGGCTTTTTGGAATTTTTAAAGGTTCATCTTGTTTATTAAGTTGTAAGGATTAATATTGTCGGGGTAAAAAATTAATTTTACCAACTTATTAATAATATGCATAGATTACAAGAAAAATCGCCAAATGGGATAGTCTTCGCTGCGAGATCGCCAAATGAGATAGTCTTCGCTAGCAGCGACGATGTATGCTTCAACTATGGTATATCATAAAAAATTCGAACCAGTGGCATATTACGTCCACTGGCCTATTCCCCCAATTTACCCTATTATTTTTATTTATAAGATTTATAGTATTCTAAAACTGGACTACCTACTTTTTCCTTATTATGTTTTGTTTATATATTTATAAATTGTATTTATTGCCAAAATTGTGTCGAAATCTATTCCAATCTCACGCGCAGATTACTTAGATTATCTCTGTGAAATATTACTTATGTAATTTTTATTGGAAATAAATACTAAAAAGTATCCCTATTGTTTCTCACGCGTACTTGGGCTCGTCTGTAGCCTATCAAGTATTTCACACTTTGGCCGAATTCAAGCAACAATTTGTACGCAATTATAGGCGTACAGCAAGGTAACTGCGCAGCTCGAGATATAAAATTTCTTCTTGCCAATCATTCAAAGTTTTATTGAACCTGACTGCAGTTTCGCCACTAATAGCGCACGCGGCCATGCTATTTTACAAAGTAGCCCAGCACCCTTGCGCCCTACCCTCTCGCTCGTTGGTACAAAGAGTCGCGTGCGGTTCTGTACAGCCGCGCCTATCAATGCCACTAAGAGTCCGCGATATTCGTTTTACAAGTGACTACAACCAGCTCCCAAGGACGCTCGAAATTTCCAACCTCGGTCAAATATTGATCCTTTTTTTAATATCTCATCGTAAAATTGACGCATCAACTGCTCCCACAAGTACTTTCGATGAACCCCCGGCCCAATACATTTCCATCAGCTAACTCTTCAGTCATACTCTTCATTTTTTCTTATTTCTTGTAGTTTTTTGCTTTCTTGTTTTGATTGTCTTTATGCGCAATACTCACTACCATATGATAGGTACGTCATTAAATTTTTCATTTAGTTTCAAACGAACCGTTATAAAGATAAATAATATACGACGAAGCAGACGTTGGTAATTGAAGAACATCTATTTAAATGAAATTTCTAAATAATTATTATAAAACGCATATGACGTTGCTCTTATAACGAGAAATCATTTGAATAAAAAAAGAAGAATAAAAGCTCTTTTGCATTTTATAATTTGCAAAAATTAGGAGGCAAAAATAAATTTCGCTAGAGATTATACTAACTTTGAAACACATTCTAAAACAAATAGCGAATAAAATATTCTTACTAACATTTTGGAAATTCGCTCGGACTTTTGAATATAAGCCTGGTGAAGTTACAAGCAAAATAAAGTTGCAAGTTACAAAGATTTACTGTACAAAAAGAGTGAGTAAGTTTAAATAATATTATCTGAACGAAACCCTTGGGTAACTAAACTACGTTGAAAAATCAAGTACGGGCAGTGACAAAAAAAAAAAAAGAAAAAAGAAAAAATTCAACTGCTTGGCGGCAAAAGTCCGTTGACGGGATACGGTATAAAGCCAAATGAAAATATATGGTAAGCAAGGGTAGGTAAGATCTGGTAGGAATATAACAATGGCAAGTTTGCAAAGTGTAAAAACGATGTTTCTGGCGCGGAGTCGGTTATGTATAGCGTTCACAGTGCGGTATATATAGCTGTTTAGCGATTAGCAAGAGGAAAAGCAGCAACGGTGCATAGCAACTTTCAAGAGCTGGGCGATAACAATTTTCAGCTGTTGAAGCTGATGCAGAAGAGAAGAGGTGGAGTACGGCAAGGGAGTGGGGGGGGGGGAGTCTGGCGGAAGGGGCAGGAGCGTCTAAAGAATCCGGCGAATACTTTGGATGATGCAGCTGCAGTCGGAAATTGCTATCTACGCACTTTCATCGGGTGCAATCTTCATTTGGAGTTTTTGCGACTTTTTGTCGGGGCGAAAGAGAGCGGGCAAAGACAATGGAGGAAGGAGCTTGCCTATCGGAGTTGCGCATCTTTACGACGCGAGGCCCTGCCGATATGCCAGAGAATCTGCAAATTATTGTGAGCCTCCTACCGCCGCCACTTTTTCCTGTTGCTCCGCCGCTACTCCTTCTCCACGTCGATATACAACTAGCTCGATGTACGGCTGGCACATGTGCACGTACAAGCTTTCTTGCAACCGAACGCCTTAAAGGCCGGCTCTTATCTATTCAAATATTGTGTACTACAATTCTGCACGAGGTTTTATTCCCCGAAATTCGCCTTCCCTTTTCAATAGTTTTAGAGAATTTACCGAACAATGCAGGAAAACCTGAGATTAGCTCTAGAATAAATGGTTTTACTTCCGCATAGTTGACTTTTAAATACTTAGATAACAATTATTAAAATGTTCGATCTGTATTTAAAGACTCTTGCATATTTTGCAAAATAGGCGCGGGCATGATTAGCATATCGACATCGCTAGTGAAAACTAGTACGTTTCGAATTGCTGACGAAAAGTAATACAGTTAAGATTTCCAAAGTACATTTCAAATTGCCGGCGAAAACTCGTCAAACGTATTAGTCTTCGCCGCGAAATTGCCAAGTACTTTTCTTTGCTGCAACTTTAACTTGAAGTTTTTTTACGTCAGTATATTTAAACGTACTAGTTTTCGTTAGCAGCGTCGATATAATCATAATAATAATCATTAACCCAACCCAAAAGTCAAACAACAAAGTAGAATAATCGTGCTTTTGGAAACTAATACAGGCTCAGTTGATCCAACACCATACGAAATTTTGGCTTGAAAGCTTATAGCTGCACGTATTATTTTCGTTCGATAACCAAGGTCCATTTTTAAAATTTCACACAATCACTCGTTAGCAAGTTTTTAGGTAATTACTTTACAAATTATCCGGGAACTCTTACAAGCATTTAACCATAAGGCATACGTTTAATTTGTCTAATGCAAAATGCGCTAGTCTTGAGAGCAGTAGCGGGCAGTAGCGGTAGTCTTCGGAGGAGGGCGATAGCAAGGAACAAGGCCGAGCGAGAGCTCCTGTCTACCGGTGCATATGGCCCGCCATACGCGTGTATATGTACAATATGCGTATGGCGTAGGTAGTAGAGCAAGCAGACACACGCAGAGGCTCTAGACGAGGCGTACAACAGAGTTGAGCGAGCGGACGCCGGCGGGGCTCTGTTGCGCGCTGTATGTATCGGCAGCGAAATAGCCGGCAATTTGCAGGTTTACGAGTTATTTCACAATGGCTGCAAAGTATATAGTTGCCCGGCGTATTACGGCAGGAGTAGCGATCTCCCGCTCTCGGGGAGAACGTCGACGCGCGGCCAACACATGGGCTGCAGGAGTATAGCGCGCGCGAGCCCTGAAACAGAGGCCTGGGCTCTGGCGCTCGGAGGGGTAGGGAGCCGCTGATCGAAGGAAGGAAATAGAGAGACCAAGGAGGTTCATCCTAGGTTAACCTGGCCGAAGGGACGGGGGGGGGGCTGTTACTACTACTGCAGACGTGTGCTCGTGATTCGTCTTAGTAAATGTACACGTACGGAAAATATGTACATATCTACGCTCAATTCTATTCTTTTCCGCGGTCTCGTGGCAAGCTTTCTCCTTTGGCGCGAACGACCCTTTTTTCCTACCTTCACGCTCTCCTCTTGAGTTTCTCTAGCTGCCCAGCCCTATCCCTCCTCCACCCCCTCTTACTCCGCTCCACAGTCTCTTTCCCACTAATGTACGGACGTGTGCCTTCCAGTGTACCTAAACATTCGGCGTGAAGCTGCTCGGCCTTGCTTACACCGCGGGCTTCTGATCGCCTTTGTTCATTGTAAGTGCAGTACATTTACACTCGATTAAAAAAATTGTCATTTATTTCATCGAGTATGAATGACAAATCGAAAAATCTGTAGAAAACGTCTGTTTTTTCTCATTTGCCTTGTGTTGTATATGGAAATTCAGAGCAAGTAGAGGTGCTTTGGTAAAACTAGAATTGACTCGATGCAGCAAAATCGATGAGCTGCTACTTTGTAAACGGAGTAAACGAGACTCTTGAAAGGAACGAGCGAGTCGAATGAATTAGTATAGGGTAAATGGAGCAAATAAGGGCTAAAAAAGATGCAAAGGCGAAAATAACACGAGCTGCGTCCGAATGAGAAAAGAAAGCGCAGAGATGGAGTAAGATTAAAGACCTCGTAAGTACGCCCCCGCCGGAATGATGGATGCGATACACGTATCTCCTTCGCTTGCGCGGGAACAGACTCTCGGGCTCTCCTCCTTGGCTCCGCCGTTGCTCTTTCGCTACTTCTCACTCCCCCCCCCCTCGGCCCCGAGCCCCTCCACCCCTCCCTCCCCATCACTGTCTTATTTCACTCTTCCATCATATTCGAGATTTCCATTTTTGTTTCTCGTATATTTTCCTTTCTTCTCCACCTCCTCCCCCTCCCTCTATTTTTCCCTGCAGATCATCGCATCAGTTGCTTAAAGCCCTTCTCTAATGTAGCGGCTATTAATGGCTTAACAATCACGAGAAATAAATTATATTCATTTCTATTAATTAGTATTTACGTCAATCTTTTGCCTGGAGGACCGTTTTTTGCACACCGCTGCTGCTACAAGTACTTTTGTAGGCCGAGAACTAAAATGTCTAAAACCCTTTCAAGAGCTGAATGCGATAAACGTATTTTATCTCAATGCGTCATACACATATTTTATGATAAACAACTGGTTGTATTAATATTTATATATTCGAGAGCCGTACGAAATGAAGAAAAATATGACTTATTTCATTTCGAAAATTACTGGAAATTTTGTATTCAAGATATTTTTTTCCTATGTAAATCGATATATTCTTAAGACACGCCTAATGTCTTTTCATCTTTAGCAAAAAGAGTTCAATCTCTCTCTGTCCGTCTCACTCTCTTTTTCTCCCTGAGAAAGACGCCTGCGCGTGCGTTGCGTGTCCGGAATTGTTAATGGGCTGAAGGCATGTAAGAGCCGTAAAGTTAAGTACGCATTTCCAATTGCGAGATTATTCAATCCTAGACCGCTGTTGCGACTTCTTCAATCGGTAGCCAGTGCTACTTGGTAAGTGGACCAACCAAGTCTTCTCTCGCTTGTCCAAAACTTGAATAAGCAGCTGTACATTATTTGCTTTTTATACTATAACCCCCTTCCTTCTCCAATACCATCCCACCACCTTAACAATCTTCACAGTTACATCATTAATATGTTGCAGGAAACTCGATTCTAAAGATTTTAAGCTATTGTAAAAATTTAAAAATTCCTTTCACGTTCAACTTTGTCTTACTTCTAAAGGCCGGACGACTGTTTCATATTCAGCATATTAGTCTAGCTTATCTAAAAACTTGGCATTTTTTAAACCGTCTACTTTTTATAAATACATATTTATGCAAAGAATCAAGTCATTGTATAATTGACATCTAAATGTTAACTTTGATTGTTGGAGTAGGAGCTTGTGCTAGAGGATGAAACTGAGCTGAAAAGATCTGCTACTATTCCTCCAATCGAAACTCTATTCAGTTTCGGGGCATATGAGAGGAAAAGGAGTAGGGACGAATATGATGGCGGCGGTGTGTGTGTGTGAGGGGGGGGGGTGGGGGAAGGGGAGTCGGAAGAGGAGTGAAGGGGAGAGGCAAGAGGGAGGAAGGAGCTAGCGGACGTCGAAATATAATTATCTCGGGCGCAAAACTTGCAATTAGTCCCGACGCCCTTACTTGGCATTAATTAAGGCCTTCTCTCGAGCGTGCACATGAATTATGAATGGCCGCGGCGTGACGAAGCTCGCGATTCGGTGCTGTACGTACGTATAGGAGCAGCGGCGGCACAGACACGGGCGCACAGACACGCGCGCACTCATCGCTCTTCCCCATCCGCAACGACCTGTAATTCTCCGCGAAATTTCGCGTGCATAAACTGCCGGGCTGCATGCCCTCACTCCAGCCTGCTTAGCGGCCCGCGCGCCCCGGCTGCAGAAGCAACAGCGCCGGCTCTAATATCTCTCTTTCTCTCTCACGAGACGCTCGTTACTGTCACCTGGCTTGTTTAGACACCTTACATACGTAATCACGAAAACCTCCAGCGCGCTTCACGCTTTTTTTTTCTTTTTTCATCGTCTAGCCTATACGTCCAGATATTTATAATTCATTTAAAACCTGCATTTTTGCAAGTAATTTCTGTTTAATGAGCCAAAGTAATCAATTAATTGGGACTGGAGTAACAGATAATCACATGGAAAATTCAAAGTATCGTCCTTTTTAAAGGTGATCAAGTACAATAGCAACGGAGAATAGAGAGGATGAGAGAAAGTACATGCAGATGGAAAAAGTACTTGCCTGACGCACCTGTTTGAACTGTTCCTCGAAGCTCCAGTTGGGTTGCTGCTGCTGCTGCTGCTGATGCGCCGACTGTTGACCCTGGGTGCCGTTGCCGAGGTTTACTTCGCTCACCGAGCCCGCGTTCCGCAGTCCGCTCTCATTGCACCGGCTGCTCTGCGACGATTCACTCGAGTGCGAACTCGCAGACGACGGGACTACCATACTGCCGTTGTTGTTGTTGTTGTTGTTGTTGTTGTTGCTGTTGTTATTGCTATTGCTACCGGTAAGGTTATTGTTGTTGCTGCTGCTGTTGTTGTTGTTGCTAGGGTTACCGGATAGCGCGGCGCCGCTGCCGTTGCTACCGGGCTGGCCCAGCAACGAGCCGGACGGATGGTGGGAATGTTGATGCTGCTGCTGGCCCGGAGCGAGAAAGGCTCCGGGATGATGATGCGGGAAGGAGAAAGGCAAATTGAAACCACCGCTACTTATCGCCGCCTGCAGGGCTTCCAGGCCATTTTTATTGCTCAGCATATCCATTTCGTTTTGCTGCAATCACAATACCAGCTAGTTTAGTTTAATTTTCACTTGGCTCGCCCCGACTGGACTCTAATGCACGCGGCAATAATTTCAAACTTTTCAAATAACATTGAATGCACTTTCAAACGTTTTTGCGCAATCAAAGATTTCTGCGTCCAACTGATGAAACAATGCAACAAGTTAAAAAATAAAAGAAAAAAATGAGTCTAATTGTGAAATGGAAACGTTATAAGATTGTCGAATTTTATATGAAGCCTTACAAAGGCCGAAGGGATTTTAGAATGTGCTTCTATAAAGATGTCATATATTAAAATAGCATTACAAACCTCGAGCTTGAGTTTAGCTAAAAAGTGTGGATGAGTCGAAGTCATGAGATTGCTTAGTTGTGAAAGTGGCGTCTGTGCTGGTGTATTGTCTGTCGACGAGTGGTTGTTGCTGCCCTGTAACGGCTGTTGTGGTAACTCCTCGCCACTTTCCTCATCTTGGCGGTCAGGGTCGGACAAATCCTCTTCCGGATGTGACTGTAATATCAAATCGTTCATTTAACACAACGTACACACTTTAAACTTTAAACTGTTTAAAAACCATTTCTTTTTCTTTGTGATTTAACAGCATTTTTAGTTATACATACGTTTGCTACAAGTCGAACGGTTTTACGCCGACTGCAGGACGTAAATTTTTTAAAACAAAAAAAATCAATTTTATTTCAAAGTTTTCCGCTAATATTATAAATAACCCGATGGTATTGTATGATAATTGCAACGCTGCAGGATTGTAGGTCATTCGATAGTCTATATGAACGCAAGGCATTAAATATTAATTAGAAAAATGGCGAATGCATGCACGCTTGTGTTGATAAGCAGCTCCTCTATATCGCGACTTTGCTTCGACTGCATACAGCCTGCTTTGTTATGAGTCTACCACGCAACAATAAATTTTATATTTTTCATATATAAAAAAAAACTGTCAATTTTCATGCTTGATAATTTTTTTTCTTTTTTTTTTAAATAAACAATTTTTTATGCGCTCAACTAAATAACCTTATTGTTATTGTTGTTATTACTGTCGTTTTATATAAATTTCAATTAAATACTCCGCTCCATATAGCCTCCAATGGCATGTCATGATGGACGATGTGCCGCCTTCGTTTGTCTTTGCTCTAGGCTTAACATTAATAAATTATCGAGAATTCTGACGGACGATAGTTGTATAGAAGGCAATGAAGAATATTTTTTACAATCACCAAAATTTCGTTAATTTTTTCACAATTTTGCCTGACTTTTATTTTTATGGGAAGAAAATTGCAGATGTTTCCGGTAAAAGCGGATCGTTTAGGCTATTTTAACATGTTTACTCGTGCGGTTATCAGAGTGCGCATATCAATTGTGAAAAATATAATAACCTGAAAAAATGTAATATAATAACAAAAGTAAAAAGTCAATCTATTAAATAATTGCTAAATCGCACCGGAAACGATCTGCTTTTACCAAAGACATCTGATTTCTACTAAATAACATGGTAGTATTTATATTGCAAAGTTATAGTTGACAAAGTTGTGAGAAATAAAAATACGGCGCCCCGTAGCGGCTTTAACTTGCACTAGACACACAGACACAAATGAATTACAGACAAGAGTTTTAATTCGTTTACTTAAATTATATCACATGAAATAAAATTTTGGAAAAAAATTTTTCATTGAGATGAAAAATCTTAAAAGATAGAAGGAAAAAGTAAAAGATAAAGAAGCAGAAGGAGCAGAGCAGAAGCGGAAGAAGAAAAAGACGAGTAAGATCGGTTAAAAAAACGTCGACTCCATTTAAACTTGTGATGAGATTGGTTTGATATATGCACATCGGGATCGGGGCGCCGTCGCGAGCTGCCTCGTTGAGTTTCGGCTCGAGCCTAATCTGCGTCTCGACGACACCTACGTTCTCTCTCTCTCCATCTCTGCCTGCGGTGTATTAGCCCAGCAGCCGGGCGTGGAACAATGGATGAGCCCAAGTCCGGATGTTACCGCCCGGCTCGGCCCACAATTATTCTAATGAGAGAGCGTGAGTTTGAAGTTTTGGCCGCTGCCCCGGCTAGTCGTATTATCAGGCTCGCGCGCTTGCATCGTAAAGAGCAGCTCGTTTTATTTAGTTCCGAGAAGTGAATTTGAGCCCACTCCGCGCACAGGCCCTTCGCCACCTTCATCTCCTCCTCGTTCGGTGCCAATTTACCACTGCCGCAATAAGCGGGCCTAAGTAAACTGCCAGTTGGCCTTGCACTTATACAAGATACGGACCGCGTGGACTCTGCGTTTTACAGCTGCAGCAGCGGGCATTTAGACGAGCTGCCAGTTGACTTATAGCTTTGATTCGCTCGGCTTACGTCTATTAGGCTTCCTGCCAAACTCTTATAATTCGGATTTCTAGTGATCGAATGATTGCCCTTGTTTAAACAAACATTCAAAGCAAGCTTAAGCGTCTAGTCAAGTCCGCCGTGGCCACGTGGCGCGTAGTCTAATTTACAAACGAGACACAAATAGAGAGAGAGAGAGAGAGAGAGAGAGAGAGAGAGAGAGAGAGAGAGAGAGCTAGCACACGTTGGAGAAAGACGTCGAGTCATTTGCGTGAACGAACGCGCCAGCTCTCGAGAAAGGAGGGGGAAGGAGAAGGGCGAGGGGCGCGAGAGGTGAGTCGAATAAATCAATGAAAAAGGAACAGAGGAGCCGTTCCGGGGGCACGCGCGTCTGCCTGCGGCCCGTACGTCGAGCATGCCACCCCAGAGAGTCGACGAACAGGTAAGAATACCGGGTGTCACCCCGGGTAAACAAGTGGGCGCGGCCAAGGGGATCCTCCCTCTCGCCTCTGTCGTTTTCTCGCGCTGCTAAAGTTCAAAGCGACCCAACGCGCGCTCGACAAAAAGATATAAGTAGTAGCCCATCTCGTTCGCTGCACCCTACTTTGTTTCTTTGTTGTTGCTACAATTGCTACTTAAAACCCCTCGACTTGGGGCCTCTTCAAAGAAAAACTAGCCTGTCAAAACAAAATTGACTAGTTATATTGATTAGCTTCTTATTATTTCAGCATTTTTTCACTTTATTCAATTATCTTTAAAAAGACAAACAAACGTAATAATTGCAAAATACTTATAACAAATTAAAAAAGGAATGTAAGCCATAAAACATTACAATAAATTAGTTTCCCCGATAAAAATAAAGCTGATGCTAAGAAAAGAACTGAAATTTTTAAAGAACGCTTGACTCCTCGATTCGTGTAGTTTAAATAATATTTAAAAGAACACGGGTTAATATTAAAAAAGTTAGAGCTAAAAAAGGCAAAAATGTAAACTCTGGCTTAATCTATTGATCAGCCCGACGTGCAATACATCGGCTTCGAGACTTGCAGTGTGTGCGTGCGTGCGTGTTTATCATATTCGACAGGGAAAATTATTCGTGATGTTTGGCCGTGTCATTTGTCTTGTATATTTAACGATTTCGATGATCCGATCTAATCGCTCAGTCTCGATACAGAGAGTTCATATACATACGGACAGCAAATCTATTGTCTGCCGGCAGCTACATTTCAATCTATCTTGTATAGGGCGAGAGCAAGATTTATCCGAACGATCAACCTTTTTTGTCCATTGGATCAATTTGATTTTTACACCAACACGCCAGGAGCGTATGGGCGAGCTGCGTGGGTGTTCGGGCAGAATCCATTGGAATATCTGATGAATCGATTCATCCTCTACGGCGCCTTATTCTTTTCTTTTCCTTTTAATTTTATTTTCATGTCATTCTTTGGAAAGTTTTATTCATACAGGCACACATAAAATAAGAAGCACGCGCGATAGATAGATTTTTTACATACATACATTAAAAAATTCAAATACTTTGGAAGGCACTAAATTTACCTAGGTTTTACTATCTGATCTGAACAGCTGTCTTGCTTCGATCTGCTTGTCTCCACTCGAAAAGATAACTTGTGTTCCATACGTCTTAAACCACTATATCTAATAATAATTGAGCTAAAAAACAATTTGTAGTAGGAGTAAACGTATTCGTACAGCGAAGATTCGAAAAAATCGACAATTACGTACATATCTACAGCCACAAAAAACCTTTAAAATAAATCAGATAAATAAATCTACACTGAAAGAAATTAGCTAAGAAATTTTATTAAAAAAATAGTAAATTTTACTATTTTTTTATGAAATGGCGGAAATAGAAATTTTATTGTAGATATTCCAAACGAAAAATAGTAATTTT
>JAPYYQ010003028.1:0-13811 GCA_030522585.1 Anagyrus pseudococci | reverse complement strand
CGAGACGCGAACAAATTTATTACGTTTGTAGCTCCCGTCATCGTGTAGTTCCCGTCATCAAATTTTTTTTTAAACTGCGATTAGCATATTAAGTAAGAATCTGGCTAATGTAAATTTTAGTACGATAATTTGTAATCACGTGAACTGAAAATCCCTCAAACCCTAGTCTCAAACGCTCCCTTCTATTGGAAGTTGAAAATAACAGTCATTTTTACGATAGGGACGAAATTTGGCAAAAATTTTGCTACTTTTTTGAAAACAGCCCATAAATATATATAACAGGTGGTGCGCCAAGTCGGAATCCAATAGGCGAGCCACTCATTCTCTGGACGCGAGAAGAGAGCGTTTATCCGACGTGCAAATCTCTCTTAGATGTCAAACGCTGCTACCTTTTCTTTTCAGAGTAGCCGCGAACGCACTCAATATACACTCGAATGGCATAGAGCGTCGTTTATTTAGTACGAGCTCCTGCGATGATTATTCATATTTCAAACTAATTTCAAAGTGCTTGTTGAATCGAAAAAAAATGTCCAAATTCCGCGTTATACCCGAATAACGAAAAAATAAATAAAAATAAACAAGTTCGGAGGACGTGAAAATGCGTCAGAGGCGAAAGCTCGGAAACCGTAGAAATTCCTCGGCCGGGGCGTGCATCATTAGACGGGGAGTTAAAGGGTTGGCACTTTTGGAGGCAGCTGTGCATGCGTGCAGTGTTATTCGCGCTTGCTTGCGTCATATACATTTTCGGGTCGTTGACGCTTTAACGACGGGTAGAGGACCTCGGCAAGGCCGAGGACGTAGACCCTCCTAAAAAAGCACGAGATGAGGAGAGAGAGAGAGAGAGCTGGTATGCAGCGGACGCGGCCTCGGCTGATTTTGTTCGTTTTCGGGCAACGGCGTTTCGGACCTTCTTTTTCTCTCTCCCCCCTCCTTCTTTATCCGACTCTCTTTCTGCATTCCTTTACTTCTGCCTGCCTCTTTCTTTCTTTCCTTTACTTTTCTCTTCTTTTTTGCCTTTTTTTTATTCCCGTATCAAGCGGCCCTCTGGTTTAGAAACCAATGCACGTCTGCTCCAACACGGGAGGCTCTCGAACTCTCTCTCGATGTTTGTTTGCGCGCTCTTGTCCTTATCTCCCTCTCTGCCCCCCGACTCTGTTGCGAGTAATGCCACCTCCCAACTTGGTCCCGGTATTTAAGCCCTCGAATACGAAGCTTCTTTTTTTCATCCGAGTTTTAAAAAAAATTATTTACCTTAGCTTCGTTTGATTTGAATTTTTCTCGTTTAAATAAGAATCAAGTGTTTAATGAGAAACTCAGTGTGTTTCTCGATGAAAAAATACAATTTAATTTGAATAAAGCAGCAGCGAGATCTAGTAATCTAAGCTGGTAAAAACTTAACAAGCCTTTTTTTCCGCCAACATTCAACGTCCGTCTTTGTTTTTGTTTTCGCGCTGTTTCTTTACTCGTCCAAAAAGCCAATTTCTTTCGACAACGTTTTCAAGCCGCACAATTTATTAGCCAAACACGCAGAAAAACTGTCTAACAGCGGGCAAAAACTACGCAAGAGCAAGCTTATTTACGGCTCGTAAAGAGTCAGAAGTTTAACGATCCCCTTGAAGCTTTTCTAAGTCGAACGTCTCCACTCGTATAGCTCGGCTCCTACATGTCTGTATACTTTTTCGCATCAACAAAACTTAAGCAAAACACAACATCTCTCGCTTGACATCCAGAATTGCAAAAACATTGGCGATAAGAAAAATCAAACTACAGTCCACATCTAGCTACCTGGTCATCTTCGATCATTGCAATTTTTTTCGCAGCTCTTGTCTTGGCCACTACTACTACGGCCTTGCACGTGATCGCCTGGTTTCTTATATCGAGAAAAAAGCTTTTTCTCATTTAACCTGCATTTACAGGGGGGGGGGGCATAGGCGATGTCGCGACTGTAAATTACGACGATAAAGTTTCGCTCGGGAAAAATACTACAAAGTTTGCAGAGCGGTGTGTAAGAGGGGGGGGGGGCGAGAGAGACACGGGGAGGGCGCGGTTAAACGAGCGCCTCGCTTGATTGTTTCTTTATGAACGCGATAATTACAATTTATCGAGGGTATAATTCAAAGGAGGGTGTAATTTAATAATATGATGATTATCGCGCGCGCCGCGCGCAGCGTCGAGAGTTTCCACTTCATAAAGCCCGCTGCTTTATTCGTCCTTATACGCTCTCCCGGGGAATTCGAATTTACGTAAGAATCCCTTCGAGAATGAACGTCTGTGTTTGGCCGCTGGCTTACGTTTTTCTTTTCGACCGTTCATTGCAATTTTTCTTCTTTCTTTTCTCTTTTAGCCTTTATTCGTGATAATTTATCGATGATAGTGCACTTGATATTCCTTTTTTTCTCATCTTATCCTTACGAAAAAAAAAACAACGAAATGTGACGTAGTACCGCTGTTAAACTAGCCGTCATATCGTGACCTTCCTTTGATCTGCGAGCGCCAATAAAAATATTAACGCGCGATCATTAGTTTTTATTTTATTTACGCGCGAGCTCACGCTACTTTTCCGTAAAAGAGAGAAAATTATCCTGCTCCTCGTGAGAGATAGAGATTATATCTCGTTTTAAAGTTCCGATATTGACCGGTATAAATACATTGATTTTCGAGATCGATTACGCGTATAGCCTATCGGATACTTGCCAATTTATCATCATTTTCAATCGGCCTACATTATTTTTTGAAATTAATGACCCCGAACTTATCTAAATTGCGGCCATTAGCATTATATATTATTGCAATATAGTTTCAATATTATATCACGAGCCTTGAATATATAAATGTAACTTTTAATATCTCGCGGATTTTCTAAAACAATAAACAAGCGAGCAAATAATCAACTGTACATTATAATCCAACATCAACGACGAAAAAACAAAAACAAACGACAGAAACTCTCGTTCTCATCCCGATCATTACCGGTCCCTCTTCTCCGCCTTATCTCATTTTAATATTCTGCTTTTTTAAAAAAAACCGTCGCGCCGATGAGCGTATATACACTATAGGAACCATTAAGCATTGTTTACTACAATGCCGCTCGAGAAGTCGTGCAGACCACACGTCGGCAATTTGTCGGACGATTCTCGTATATCCACACACAGCCGCAGCTTTTGCTTTTCTTCCCTACCCGAATATTTATCATCGTAAAGCTTAGGCTAATGCCCAGCCGCGCGCGCTCGTGCCGCTTAACTCGCGGCTTTTGTATCGACGCCGGCGCGTTGAATTTACGACTGGCGATTTCGCAGTCCCTTTTTTTTTCTTCCTCCTTTCTTTCGTCCATTTTTTCTTCTCCCCCCTCTCCCTGGCGTTATTACACTGCTTTATGCTGGTAATAAGGAGCAGGAATTAAGGATTAGCCTGTTGTCGAGATCGTAAAATCAAGGACTTTTTAAAAGCGAGCGCGCTCGCTTGTGGAGAGTGCCTGTGATAGTGTAATAATGCTCTCTCTCTCTCTCTCTCTCTTTTTCTCTGTATGAAATAATAATGCCGAGTTCTTATTACGCCGTGCGCGCGAGAGAGCTAAGTGCGAGTAACAGCTGATATACAAACGGCTCGGGCCGAGGGAGCGGATAGAGCTTATAACGATCGCGCATTATCCTGATAAATTTCCGTTGTATTTTAAATAAATTCACGCAATTAAAATAAAATCAATTAATTAATCGATTAGAAATATCGCTATCGATTAAACCAACTAAATAAAGTAAGAGAGAGCGAAAACGAGCAAAAGACTCGGCATTAACAGGGGCCGGCAATCGTAAATTAAGTATCAACATTACCGTTAATTTCGTTAATCTAAAATCCTAAGCGACCTGTAACGCTGCTTCGCCGCCGACGCGAGGTTTATGCACAGTCAAGCGGCCGTTACGTTGTTTTACACATACACACACACACACACACCCTTCTTGGCCGCTAAAGTATACACATATAAAAGCCGCTCTCGTCCGCCAGCGCTGCATTATCACAAATTGCAGAAACTTAAGAGCCAACAACAAGCGCAGCGGCCGGGAGAGTAAATAATTCACACAAGCTCTCGAAGACACGGGAGATCGTAAAAGTTGGCGCGCGAGGCGTAGGGGCATAAACAGGTCGCGCGCGCTCTCTCACGACTCTCCTCGCGATATCGTGCCGGCAATAAAAAATAATCAGCTCTCATCCCCTGCTCATCGATCATCATCATCATCATCTCTCTGCTTATGCGCCTCTTCCTCCCCCCGGCTGGGGATAAAATTAAATAACACACCGTATAAACCCCCTGCCTCCTTCACCCCGCGCCGTCTATTCTTTAAGTTTTTCCTCCTCGCGGCTCATTAATTTTCCGCGTGTCCGCCATTTAGCCCCGCGCGCGCGCGCGAGAGAGAGAGAGAGACAGAGAGCTAAAGCAGCGCGCGCGAACAAAAGTGAGTGAATGATCGCGAGAAAGCGCCGCTGCACGTATATACTCGTCCTTGGTGATTTTCTCGATTTCACAATTGTGCGCGCGCGAGCGGCGACGCCAGCCGAACTGCCCTCCCCCCGCGCAAGCTATACGTGTACAAGCACAAGCGTTATACCCGACCGATATTATCCCGAACGCCCCGCCGGACGATGACCGATTTGATATAGCGCCCCGCTGCCTATAGACTCGCACCTCCAGGGCGAGAACCCAAGGTCTCTCTCCACCCCGAGATCTTGGCCGATCCACGTTGATTTTTTCTTTTTTTTTTCTCTAAAGCTCTCCAAGCTTCTAATCGAGTCTGTTATATTGCTCGTCTATTCTCGTAGGCACTGATCGACTTTGTAGTTTCGTGGATTTTTAGTTGATTCAGAATCTCAAGCATGCGTGTGTATAAATTAAAAATATATAATTTTACACGTGGGCCGTAAATTGTGAATGAAACAACAAAGGCGAAGGGAAACTAAAGAGTCGGAGCGGCATAAATATTCAATGACGCGGGAGCGATCGTATGAAGCCCGAACGATATTCCATATGCCCCACACCCGGGAAAATTCATCAATTGCTCGTAATTGAATCATTAGTGAGATATAATGAAGAGGTAAGACCGAAATCATAACGCGAAGCAATGGCAAAGAAGAAAAAAAGGGTAAGAAGAGAAAAAAGAACGAGAGGAAGCGAATGAAATTACCAGGTGTCCAGGCAGCAGTGGAGCGGCTCTCGAACAAAGATCGTAACCACTCCCGAGAGAGAGTGAGAGAGAGAAAATACTCACTTACACGCATATGTATATCTATAACACTCGGAGTAATCGGCACTTTTGGCCTGACGACGCGCTCGCTCGCGTGCTGCATTGGCGAAACGGGCAGATCAGCCGTGTAGAGTAGAGAAAGGCGGCGCGCGCAACCGAGCTGTATCCCTGCGTGCGTCCGAAGCCGGCGCGGGAAAATACGGAAGCGGCGTAAAAATGCCGTACATCGCGTATATCACGTGTTGTACGCCGGCACGGATCTCCATGGTCCACCGCCCCCCACCACCAGCACTCGCTTCTCTCCGGTAATAAAACGGCCTGCGGAGAAGAAGAGGGTAGGGGGGCAAGGGAGCCTGTGGAAGCCGTATTATGCGCGCGGTTGTCTCGCCGAGGATAAAAGAGAAAGAGCGCACGAGAAGGGCCGGACACACTCTCTGGCGGCATTGAACGGCCTTCGCGAATCGGCGCCCCCGCCCCCTTTCCCAGCGCCCAAGCCTCTCTCTCTCTCCCTTCCTCCCCCTCGCTACCGCCGCCACCGCTGCTCAGAAGGATCTCGCGAAAGAGCGGTATATACGCGGAAAGAGGAGAGGAGGCCAGACGGCGATTTTTCTCGACATTTTAGTCTTCTTTATTCGGGCCACCTGCGAGAGAGAGAGAGAGAGAGAGAGAGAGTGAGAGTGAGTGTGTCTCTCTTCGCTTTCTCTCTTACCGCCGACTACACAATACACGTAGCTCTCTCGGAGTTCTGAGTTATGATTTCTGCCGAGATTCGTCTCTCTCTCTCAGCCTAGTGTTTGCCAAGTAGTTTTTCATCCCGGCTGCTTTTAATTTGAAACGTGTGCGCGCTGCGCCGATAGTCATCGCCGCTCCAGCCGAGGGATTTTTCGAGAGAAGAAGCGCGCGCTTATAGAGGCTCTTGAAAGTTCGCGGAGTTCTTCTTTTTTTCTTTTCTTCATTTTTTTTTTCGTTTCGTCGAGGATTCAAAGCGAACTCTGCTGCCTAGATACACCGAGCACGATAATGCCTCGTGCATAGAGCGTCTGCGCGAGAGAAGCTTTTGTTGTCTTGGGGGAGGGGAGGGAGTATACACAGCTTTATCGGCTCTTTCCATCGCCAGCGCGTAATCGCGGTACGGAATTTCAAGCTCTAGCAGCTTCGGAATCAATACGTCACTCTGGGACTGTCTTGTTTGTAGCTTTTGCATTATTTGTCGTTCAATTCGGCTTACGCCAAGTGCGTTACCGGTGAGTTTAGCTCGCGCGTTATGATCCCCATGACTTGATGTGCTCGCGATCGATAAGCTTGAGAGGACGAGGGAATTTCCAAATGCGTACGAGTTTTAACTCTCTTGTGAATTTGCGAGCGAGTGAGAGTTTTGCATTTTTTTTTTGAGAGACACGCGGATAAGTAGCTCGTCTTGAGGCTCGATAAAACGTTTAAGTAGCCGATCGTGAAGTCGGCGCGATAAGATAAACCCGAGCTGTTGCACTCGGCACTGTGGAGAAGCGGCTCTCGATCGAGACATACTTTTTTATCCTTTTTCAAAGGATAAAAAGTACTCGGGGATGTATAGGTACAGAGAAAATGTAATTTTGTAATTGCGACTTTTCTGAAAGTCTACGTATACATCCATAAAGCCTCAAGATCTGCTCGTGAAATATTATTGTTTCATGAGCTGGTGATCCGCGGCAGGTGCAGCAGATTTTATGCAATGCTTCTGCCTAGATACCCGTACGTATATATAAACGCCGACGTTACGGCGCTCGATCTTTCTCTCTCTCTCTCTCTCTCTCTCTCTCTCTCTCTCTCTCTCTCTCTCTCTCTCTCTTTGAAGTATTTATAATCACGTATTTTATTGGAAATAAATTTTGCCGCTGCGCCTGACAGCTTGCTAAGTTTATTAGAAGGCTTACGTAACGGATTATCGTAAGATTACAAACTACTTTTTATAATAAATTCGTAATAATTGCTCGGCATTAATCTTTCCGATAAGAGGGGAAAAAACATTTTTTTTTTATTCTGAAAACGTTGTAATGTTGAATCGAACGATTTGCCTGCAGAAGAGCAAAATTTTGCTAAAGTCGACGATAAAGTAGTTTTATCAAATCAATTAATTCGAGCAAAAGACTCGAACAAATCAAGTATTTTGTATATAAGACTTGATTTACATATTTATTTCTTTTTCCCTCAAGACTCATTAGCGATGAAGGCCCAAGTAGCTTGTGACATTTCATTACTCGTTTATAAATAGAAGTCAATCCAATAAATCAGTGGCATAATGAAGATTAATGAAAAGTTAACGCTTCGCCGGGAGAGACGCGGACCGATTTCGAAAATCCAAAAAGCGAATATCAAGTCGAAAAAGATTTAAACGAGCCGCCCGCTCGGCTGTTTAAGCCCCGAGAGTCGTAAAATTAATTCCTCTCGGATCCTTCGGCTGTTATTTTTCTTCTCGAAAAAGCGCGCAAAAAGCGGCCCGACGGCGGGAGGGAAAAACTACAGGTTAAAACCGCGTGAGGAAAGCGTCGCGCCACTTTAAGCGCCTGTGTGGATACGTACAAGCGGCTTAATCCGGCTTGAAAGCACAATAAAATGCGCGCATCGCAAGCGCGAGAGCGAAACGCGAGGGGGCAAAAGAAAAGCAAAGGAGCGAAGAGAAGGAAGGGTCAGGGAGAGGACGACGACGAGTGTGTACGCGGGCGACGACACAATAAGAGAATTAATCTTAATAAAACGCCCGCTGCTGGTGGGGAATAAATTCTCTTGGGGCGCCGAGAGAGAAAGACTGCCTGGCTTCTTATATTGTGCTGTATGCCTGCACTTACGCGCGTATATGACTCGCAGAAAATCCGCAGTTGCCTCGTTTCGTTTGCATTCCGCGCGCGGGGTAGAGGCAGGGGGGTATAGATAAGGACCACAGCGATATTCCCAAGGTGAGGATTGCCGCGAGAACGAGGGCGTAATATAAAAGGAGCCGAGAGAGAGAGAGAGAGAGAGAGAGAGAGAGAGAGAGAGAGAGAGAGAAAGAGAGCTGAATTAACGCGCCAAGCAGCATTTTCAAGCGGACCACAGTCGTGATTTGCATGGCCAAGAGAAAGAGAGCCTCTCGAGGTTTCGAGAATACTCGGATATGCCTTAAGTGGTTCGGGTTTATTTTTGGAAAGATTCGAATTATTTTAAGACTACGCTCTCTTATGCGGTGTCAACAAACTTTTTAAAGCGAATCCTTTTTTTCTTCCTCTCTCTCTCTCTCTCTCGGTTTTCGGTTGCGAGCTCATTTTTTTTCTCCTTCATTTTTTCTTTTTCGTGCCGATCGAGGATCCATTAATTTTGATTTAAAATTTTCGTCGATTTGACTGGTTTTAGAAATGTGGGCACATACTCGATAGATTGTCCACGCGATGAAGTTGTAGGTTTTTAAGATAATGTTAATACGAGCTGTTTCAGCCTCTGTTATTAGACACTTGGATACCGATCGAGAGGTGCAAAAAACAGAGAGTGCCTGTGGTTCCCAATGATGTCGCAAATAATAAAGATAAATCTTAAATAACTTATGAATATTTTAATCATCGCACGAATTTTTAATAGCTGCTATCTACCTTAAAATATGTTAAGTATCTTTATTACATACAATTTAGATGGTACTAAGACCTAATTAATACGCTAATAAATCTTTTCGCCCTGTTATTAAGCAATAAAAAATCTGTCATAAATCGATATTGTATTCATTGCAAGGAAATTAAAATTGGTATGATGCCTTTTTTGAAATTTGGGAACAATAGAGGCTCATTTAGAAATTAGGTAAGATCGTCTAATTTTCTTTATTAAAAATGACACCTGCGGAATTTAAATTTTTGCTTACGTCTCTAATGAAAACCTAATCACAAATTAACCATTGTACTCGTATTTCTTCATCAAAACGCGAACCCTCGAATTTTACTGAAAAGATCCTTTAAGAAAAAGAAATAAAAATAAAAAATAAAAAAGAGAAACGGAACGATCGCAAGGAAATTAATGTGATCGAAATTTATACATTCGAGAGGGTTGGCTGAGGAGGAGGGGGACGCGTGAAAACGACACCGAGTGAATCAGCTTGAGGTATGCGCCAGATGTTCGAAAAGCCGGCGCCAAAAGTCCGCCAGCACCTAACCGGCTGGCTCTCGCTCTCTTACTCTCTTGGCCGCGATTTACGCGTCCTGGAGGAATGAGATGTTACGCTCACAGCGGATTTTGCGCCCACGACGGCGCCGAGGAGAGAAAAAAACGAAGAAAAGACTGATTTTTGTTTCTTATTTTGAAAGGCCCCGATTTACGCGACGACTAGCGTGGCTTGCGTATTTTACATTTAGTGTCGTTCTAATGTGACACTGATGACAGAAGCTCATTTGGGTTTGGATGTTGGGGGTTTTTAGGGTTCGAAACGATCGATGTCCTTAGATTTTCGGAAAGTTTTTTGCTGGTTGGGTGTTTATTCGAAATTTTGTAGGAAGTTCGAAAACTTCGTTGATGTTGCGGTATTAATGAAGACGACAAAAATTTGAATATTTAAACAATTTATTTTTTATCAGCCCTCTTTCGCACGTAAGACAGGTGCAAGCGATCAATTTTTCAGTTCTTGTCTATGTTTAACCAAAGTGAGGTGTTTTTCGGTTCGTCGCACATTTGAAGTATAATATTATCTTAATAGCGTTTTTTTTCCAATTTTGGAGGTTTATGAGGTCATTTTTGATTGGCATCATGTGTACACAATTGTGTACACATGACGCAAAATTTGAAAAAAGTTTTTAAAAGTGTTATACCGCGAAACGAAATTCGTCATATAAAGCTGAGAAATTTCTAAACTACGTCATTAGAATCTCCACGACAGTGAGTTCACGATGAATTACAAATTACTTGTGCTTGCTCTGCTTGCACTTTCCGCTGGTCATGGTAAGTTTACTCTTATTCGCGTATTTTTCTACAAATAAAGTGTTTTAATAAGAAAAAAAAACTTACTGACGGAATTCACGATTATCAGTCGCCAGTTTGGATACGGAAAACATTGTCGGTGGTGAGATAGCGCAGTCAAAAGATTATCCATACCTAGTTTCCCTTCAAGTTAACGAGAAGCACATCTGCGGGGCCGCTCTAATTGATGTCGACGTAGTGTTGACTGCTGCCCATTGTATCAATCCCGATGGAGGTATTCCCAGGATAGAAAATTACAAAGTCGTTTCTGGAAAGAGCGATTTGAAGAAGTCAAAAGAGGGCGAAACGGTTAACGTTAAAACGATATACATACACAATAAGTTTTTCCTGAAGAAAAAACCATTCTTGATCCAGGAAAATGACGTAGCTGTATTGAAGGTAATCTTACTAGTTATTGGATTATCGACGAGTTTAAATGATCACCAATGGTAATTACTTCACGTGTACGTTTAACATTTGCAGTTAGCTTCTAAGATCAGTGGGAAAGTTATAAAATTGTCGAAGAAAAAGGATACCTTTGTGGGAAGAAAGCTGAATTTTGCCGGCTACGGTCGCTCTCAGAAAGACCTTCCTTCGGATGGACAGTTGAGATACTTGAGCCTCGAAGTTATAGACAATAGTAAGTGTAGCTTTTCCACGCCGAAAACTCTGTGCACAGGAAAAACAGGCACGGTTGCCAAAGAGCGAGGACCCTGCAACGTAAGTTCATTTTTCTTAAAATTTTCTCTTGCGGATACTCAAAATTAGCAATTATTATTGAATTTGCAATAAATTGCTTTGCAGGGTGACAGTGGAAGTCCACTCGTTGCTGATGACGAAGTAATTGGTATCGGCAGCTCTTCGTCGTGCAACGAATTACGACCGTCGATTTATACGCGCGTTGAGTCTTATGCAGCCTTCATTGAAGGTGCCAAATCAGGAAACCCAATAAAAGAGGACACATCGACAATACATCTCCCTTACTAATTACACATTGTTAAGCTTAATATTTTAAACTTGATCATAATTGTAGCTTTCAATTAAAAATATTTGGTAAAAAAGGATTAATCTATACATAATTTCATGTATCAAGTTTACTCAAATTCGTTAATTTTTTAATTCGTTCAAGCCCACATAAAAATCTCTTTAATCGCCACTATTTATTTCTCTCGAAAATATTAACCGCTCGAAGGCAAAAAAATGTTAAAATTTAATACACATTTAATTAATCAGTAAAAAGATACACAAGATCAATTTGCAAAGCCGTAAACGCAAGCTTATCCAACGACTCCCGGCATTAATTGCAGCGATGTAAAAAATGTGTTTTTTCGTGTACCCTCGGCTTGACGATGGTCATTAACCACCTCTCGCCTCCGAAAATTAAGCATCTATCCTTCCCCCTCACCCCTTCTGCCGCCGCCCTCGAAGATTACGAAAATTAAGCGTATATCGTTTTACCACGCTCATTATCAATTTTTCACCTCGACATAACGGGAACCATTAAATAAACAAAACTTGCGCCATGCTTGTATATACGTATGTATAAAGAGCCACGCCTTGGATTGCCAGGGGCACAACAACAAAAATATAACTCGCCAGAAGGAGGATAGTATAACTCAGGAGCGTAGGCGAGGAATATTCCGAATTCCCCGGGTTGCGTCAGCAAAGCTCAGAGTCTTTGCCTCCGCACGACAGTGAACGTCAGTGCGCTTGTGTCGCGTAAGCCCCTCCCCACACCCTTGGGAGAAACGAGCTCTGAGACGGGATTTACACAGCTGTAGCACACCGGACGAGAGCCGCTTGCCACGGTGAAGATCGTAACGAGCCTGTAAATTTTGCAGTCGTAACCAGCTTCCACCTTTTTAAGTGGGAAGGGGGCAGCGTTTTATAGTTGACCGATTTTTTCAGTCCTCGATAATCTAGATGGGCTAGGCTTGTCGACCCATCTATAACTCGCTAACTAAACCCAGTCTTGAAAACGTCATTTTCTAAACGACCAAGCTCACGAATATATCCATCCACAACCAAGGCTTAACCCTTTGAGCCTGTGTCGTAAGTAGACACATATATAGCTCGAGTCAAAATTCAAGCTCACCAACCGTATAAGAAGCCAGAGTGTGTACGATGGAAAAACGTCAAGCTTATTAGCTGCGTTATGGGCACAAGGGGTTAGCCGAGTGTGCGATAAATAACGAAGCTAAGGAGAACGAAAAAAAAGCATCGTAGGCGAAAGGCCCCGTGGCAAGGTGGGCAAAATTAAATGAGCAGAACAATATTCGCGGAATGCGCTTGCGATAATTCGAAGGCTGAGCGGCCGGCCGGCTGTACGGCTGCTGGTAATGATTCGACGACGAGGCCGTCGACTTATTGGGGCGGCAGAATTTGTCGCGTGTGCGCGTGCGTAACAGCTGTATACCTAAGCCGTATACTGAGTACAGAGCGGATATGCAGCTCGTTAATATTGACACTGCGTAACCCGTGCACGCTGCACAGTTTCGCCTATCCCGAAAACCATCCCGCAAGCTCGGCGCGACTGTACGCGGATGTACATCCTCGTTCTCTCTTTCCCTCGGCAATTTATTGCTCGCGAATCGGCAATTCGCACGAGCACCGAAGAGGATATAGCGATGTCGGCTCAGCCAGGGCGTTACAAAGCTTCCTCGTCGTCCTGGATGCAGAGTTGCCCTGTTGTGTGTATACGTGTTCTCCGGCCTGGTTGGCTTGTTTTATTTCGTGGCGACCCAAGCAGAGAGCCAAGGCATTTATAATTTACTGCCGCTTTTAAAAGTAATTAATCTGTTTATTATCGTCTCCGATCGTTTGCGCAAACCTAAGGCCCGAGAGAGAGAGAGAGAGAACCATCGAGTTAATTTATCGGTTTGCGCGCGGCTGCGAGAGAGATGGGGGAGGGGAGCGCACAACCCCATATTTGAATATACCCACCGGGCCGGGGCACGCTGTAGCGATATATTATAATTAACCTATTTTTCCTCAAAAGCCATTTTTCCTTGGCTTCGTAAGGTCCCAGCCAATTTTCCGGCATCTCAATCAAACTGACTGCCGGGAAAGCGGATTGTTATAGCAAAATGATTTTTTCCTTTTTTTTTCTACTTTTACTGCCCGACCGAATACAAAATTCGTATTTTTTACAACGTGTTAACATCGCGACGCCAGACCAAATAAGTTCCTTAATATATCGAGGCGTCAGCTTGTCGGATGAAAATGATACGAGCCTGTTTTTTTAAGCTGACGCTAATGTCCTTTCGAAAAGAGCTTGTAGATGAAACGATGTTAGATACACTTGTTTTTTCTCTGCAAATCGGTGTAGGGGCAAAAAAATTCGATTATACGAATCAGCTTACTCACATCTCTCTTCCGAAGGCAATCAACTCATCCGTTTAGTCTTCGCCTTTTATACATGCAAACTCTGGTTTCTTTTTTATTTTTCCTATTATCCACTCGTTAGTCACAGCATTCCAGTCTAGTTTTCTACCTCTGAATATTAATCCTTCGATCCGCCCCAAGTTTGCAAAAAGAACCCCGCACATACCTTATGGAGATTGGCTTTCAGTCAAACTAAATGAAACTTAACATAGGTATAGATTAAAATGAGCTGATCAAAAGTCTCCA
>JAPYYQ010003027.1:0-13846 GCA_030522585.1 Anagyrus pseudococci | reverse complement strand
CGTGACTTCTCATGTGACATCTCACGTGACATGTCACGTGAGAAATCATTCCAAAATCTCACGTAACAGTTTTGACGATACATTCAATATTATTACTATTCAATTTACGACTATTTTGAAAAATTTTTGACTTGGAAATTTTTTTGTAAAATTTAGACTTAAAATTTTTTTTCAATTTTGATAAAAAAATTTTCAAGTCCAAAATTTTTCAAAATAGTCATAAATTGAATAATAATAATATTGAATGTATCGTCAAAACTGTTACGTGAGATTTTGGAATGATTTTTCACGTGACATGTCACGTGAGAAGTCACGTGAGATGTCACATGAGAAGTCACGTGAGATGTCACATGAGAAGTCACGTGATCTTTTCCAGTAGGGCTACAATACCACAAAGTTTCAATTAATTTAAATAAATACTTCTACTTGAAAAAAAATTTTAAAAATGCATTTTTTTACATTCTAATTGTATTGCCCCCCTTAACAGCCCATGTTAAGTCGCTGAAAATTATTTATTTAATAATTCATTATATACGTACCCAAAGTTATTGAAAACTTATGAGGTTACTTTCTAGACATGAATAAACTTTTTTGAAATTGTTTATTAATATTTATTCAATATTTGTACACCACAATATTGAATGTTGCTGAGAAATGTGCATTCTTAGCGTTTTACGAAAGGGTTAAGAATTGTTATTCGAATTTTTGTGGTTTAAGCGAGCAAACTAAACGGGAATAGGTAACAAAATCTAATATATACTTTTTGTTCAATTACTTTCTATTTCAATTAATAACTGATAAAGATATTATATAGTTTGTTAAAAGAAATATTTATTTTATAAATTTCGTTCATAATACTTAATAATGTTTATAATTATTACAATGAGTCGAAAATAAAAATTGCACCAAAATTTGCAATAAATTTTTTTAAAAAGTCGTGAATGTTGAATGGTTTTGATTTACAGAAATATTTACCTTTAAAATTTTATTTGCTTACCTGTTTACTTTTGTTTAAACAGTCGTATGTGTCTCTTTGATATACTGATTTGAACTTTATTAATTGATTGTATGATGTAAATTCATATAAGTACTTAAGCCTTATATCATTACATATATTTGTTTTACCTACTACTTAAATGTCGATAAGAATATAATATCCGGAGACATTAGGTAAAAAAATCAAGTTGGCGAACTTTCGTGCCGTCTTATAAGTAGAACGTGTGGATTCTTTTTTTATTGAATCGGTGGAATGCGATTTGACGAAACTTGTCTTCGGATTAGCACTCTTCTCAAATTGCATTATACGTTTTTCTTCTTCAATTTTCCACCAATTCAATAAAGATAAAATCCACACGTTCTATAAGATGGCACGAGTGTAGTAAATTGCCAATAACGCACGCGGGCGGCGTTGGGCGCACGAGCGAAGCGAGTGCGAGCGCCGCCCAAGTGCGGTATGGCAACACTACCACACCAGCGTTGATTGAGCAGGGTTCTAGACCGCATAGTCCATGACTGTACGATGTAAGCGCCACGCCGGCTTGGACTAAGAACTTCCAGCGGCAATTTGTAATTACAATTGATACATGTTTAAGTAAAACGAATATGCTGCATAAATACGTTAAGTACGCAAATATAATTATTTCTAAGCCCGTCTAGAGTTTTAGTCTTTATTAGCCCAAAATAGTTACTTAGCAATCCTGTTTTTACTGTTAAAGTGTCTTTCTGATAACTAATAGTATAAGCTCGGACTCGCACAACAATGCCTTCGGCTTGCAAAACGTAAACAATGCATTATTATTATTACTCCGCATTATTAAAAGGATTAATTTTTAGCAAATGCATTAAATGGGCTTAGAAATAATTATATTCGCGTACTTAACGTATTTATGCAGCACATTCGTTTTATTTAAACATATATCAATTGTAATTACAAATTGCCGCTGGAAGTTCTTAGTCCAAGCCGGCGTGGCGCTTACGTCGTACAGTCATGGACTATGCGGTCTAGAACCCTGCTCAATCAACGCTGTACCACACTCGTTGCATATTATATTTTGTGCAATTAGTGCTGGAAATGAGCGCCCTCTAACGCAACGGTTTTGAGTGGGCTAAATGAGCGTGACGTTTTTTTTTCATTACACCACGCTCTAGCGTGACGTTTTTTTTTCATTACGTAACGCTTGACCGATGCGCCACCACGCGTACGGACAATAACACATGGCGTGGTGTAATAGGCCATTTAGCCCACGCAAAACCGTTGAGTTAGAGGGCGCTTTTCAAGCACGTATTGCACAAACTTAATTTTTTTACCTAATGCCTTTAGATATTAAATTTTTATTAACAATTAGGTAGTCGGTAAAACAGATATCTGTAATGATATAAGGTATGCCCTTAAAACATCATCTAAAATACAAATTCAACTTGATTAAATAATAAAATTAAAATTTTTTATTTAGGATATCAATAAGTGGCTTGATAACGCTCCGAGGTTAAGCGAGTTCTCTGCAAGCAATGATTCTTCAGTATCTCGTCAATCAGATGATTTACCGCATTCTACAAAAAGCAAACAACTCAACGTTGGCATTGAAATTGCTACATCAAAAGTAATTACAACAGCAAATGTCAATAACAACAGCAGTATTGTTAGCGTCAATGTTATTAGCAGTAACAAAGCGGGAACAACTGTTGTTAATGACCCCGCTTCGCGTAAGCGATCAAATTCTAATAAGCTATTAGGATTTCAAGCATCAGCAAGACCCAAAAAAATTCAAAGAACAATCGATCGATTGCAGCCTGGTAAAAGCAAAGGGAACTTACTATCAAAAAAACTTTCATCCGTGACTAATGAAGGCAAATTAAATAGCGAAACCGCAATTAACCAGACATTAGTCACTAGTGAACAGCCCAGCTGCGAAGTTGATAATGAGCCGAAACTTAGTCTAGGGACGGTTCTTAAGAACGTCGATTCGATTCAGTTAATCTGTAAGAGCCTAGTTTCTTCACCGAATCCTCATGATGAACAAGAAAGCCACGAAATCGGTAATGATGAAGAGGATGACGACCATCATCATCCTGATGTAGAAGACATCGAAGATGATAGCAACACAAATGTTAACGATAACAACGAAACGATCAACAATGATAATAGCAGCAATGGAAATAATGATAATGATAATGGCGATAGTGCAAAAAAATCTACAAAACAACTGTCTAGTCTTAGCGAAGAATCATCTTTAACGACTGTGAAGAACGACAAAGACGAACTGCCAAAACAAACTAACAGTGAAGAGATACAAAAGCCTAAAATGGCAACGCCTAATTTGAATGCATGGTTGGTGTATCATAATTTTTTTACTTAAATTCTTATGCATTGATATTTTGTTACATGATTCTATAGATCATTTAATTTTTTAATTTTTGTTTTTTCTGTTCTATTGAAAGCTTATTCGTGACAGTTACTATATTTTGTTACAATCTGTTTGAAAATGTATCTTACAAGAAAAGATCAGCCAGGAAATCGTACTAGATATCTTCGGTCATCAATTCAATGCATTGACTGTTTTGAATCAAGGACTTTGAAACTTAGTATTCAAATAATTGATAACAGCTATCATGTATAACTAATATACAATTTCTTATATTAAATTGTCGCAATTACGCAGCATAAAAGAGGTTCGACTTAGGTAGCTCAATTCAATTCTGAATAAGTTCTTTTAAAGTACTTTAAAAAAGAAATACTATAATTAACTTTAATTATTAAACTTAAACGATTGAGGTAAATGTTAACAAATAAATTCAAAGAAATTGAGTTGATAATCACTTGGCACTCGTTGAGTGCCAAGTGATTATAACATATGAGTACCATAATCGCACGCATGTGTTGCATATCCTATTTTTTGCAATAGGATGCAAAAATTGCGTATAAATGTCGCTTAAGTACACTCGAGGCATTTTGATTTGTCCGAGAGGGGGTGTACGTGAATGACAACGTCACACAAGTTGCTCGAACTTACTCAAGAGATGGCGTGCAACAACTACTAACCGTTTAATATAGTTTTTATTGGCATTTGTATATTGTACATTTCGCCATACACAGATGGTCGCGAGTAAAATACATGAGTAATATACAAAGATATACGCATACAAAATTCAACGTAAGAAGATTTGAAAATAAAAGGAAATTCTTGTTTTGTAGTTTCAATGAAAGTTATCGATGAGCGATGCTACAAAAAGCAAATCACAGTCAACCTTAATATTAATTATTTGTTAGACTTTAGTACTAGTTAATACTACTAACAGTAGTAAGTCAAAAGTGTAAAGATTAGTATTACAATATGAATCGCAAATTTAAATTTCTTATAATTCTATATACATACGCACAAGCATTTTAGAACATTTGAGGTTTCAATCTCTCGGCATTATCTATATCATTAGGGAATTTAGGAAATAGAGGAAAGGTAAAAGGAGGGGGAATCATTATCTGTATCAAGAGATTTAAAGTTCAAACTAAAAAAATAATTCTTTACATATCAAATGTCACAAACGATTGTAACAAAGCTATTCGAATATCTATACCGCAATTCAAAGTAAATACAAATATTGCTTTCATTACACTATTATTAAGGTTTTCGCTCAGTAACAATGTATAAATAAAAAATGGACTATAAAGATTTGTTTCACTTAAATTAACAAAAAATTCTGATCTTTGAGCTTAAAACAAATCACAAAAAAAAAAAAAATACATGGTCCGCTATTTCAATATCTTTTCCACAAAAACACATATTACTATTTACAATATTATATCTAAATAAGTCATTTTTCAGATTTGTATGATTGCTTCTTAATCTATTTATGGTACTAATAATTCTTCTAGGAGCCTTTTTATCATAAAACCACGGCTTTTGCAATCATCATAGTAGTTTGAACAATAAAAAGCACCTTTGTGCTCACTCTTTCAAAAGACTTTCTCCACTAACATCATAACATAATTCATTGTAACCTGGAATCAGATCAGAAAAGGGGAATAAAAACAATTTTTCAGAGCCATTAAGCTCAATATTTGTCGGAATTAATTTCCTTCTGTATAGTGAATTCTTGTAAAATTGTAAGTTTTCTTTTGGAAGACCCAAATTGTATAAATCATCTAGTAAAAGATTCGGTATGACTTAGTCAAAGGCACCACGAACGTCCAGAAAACAGCAACAAGACCTTCTTCTTTTTTTAAAAAAAAAAAAAAAAATACCTTCTGGATATCGTTAGTAAGAATAGTTAAGTTATCTATGCATGATTTTCCCTTTCAAAACTCGAATTGACAGCTTGGAATCAAGCTATAATATTCAACATATCACGTAACTCTGTGATTAAAAAATTCTCAAAAATCTTGAGGAAACACGAAGCTAAAGCAATTAAACAAACCTTATTGCTATTATTTTTGGGATAAAAACCAAGAGGTACTCTCGCCATTACTCAGGGAAGAGTCCAAAAAGAGAAAAATCATTAAAATTATTCAGTAAAATCTCTTTAAAATATTAAATTATTTTTATTAAAGAGGGCAATTTCTCCCCTTCCCTCATCCGATTCCCTATCAAATCCAACGATACTAAATCCATTAACGTGGAAACTATCTTTCGCTTTGAGCCAGGTTTCTCAAATATCAATAATGTCATAGTTTTTACAATTATTTTGCAAATCAATCCTATTCTTAACACTTCTTGCGTTCTATTGTAATAATTTAAAGTTTTTGAATTATTCATAATTGAATTTGAAAGTTAAACCAACTAAGTGAAAAAACAAATTTGATTGATAATTGTTTGCATTATTATTAAGAGTTAAATTTCTTCTCCCTTTTCCTTTTTTCTTTCTTTTTTTTTTTTTTTTTCAAGAAATCAGAAACTAAAAGTAAAAATGAAAAATTATATAAAGAAAAATCAAATAAATAAAAAAATAAAAGAATAAAAAATGAAATTAAAAGCAAATTTTCAAATTATAAAAATAATTTTTATAAAATATACTAAATGTATTCTAAGCATGATCTTCGCGAGAAGCAGAGGTTGTTGAAAGGTCCTTGTTATCCAAATTTTGGATACGACTCCCCAGCCTGTCGATGGTGTTTGCCAGAAGACGTAGTCCATTGTTATTGTCCAACGAAGGTTGAGTGGAGAAACCCGTAGAAGCAGTGTTCGTAGATGATAAACATAACTGAGTCGATGGTTGAGCTTTTGTTGACATTGGAGTACTTGAAATCTTTTGTTTACTTGTTGTTTCATCTACTACTGAGCTGTATTTCTTGATTAAAAGTTCTTTTTTCTTTTGTCTTAATTCTGGGAAATTCTCCCTGGTATTTCTTGGAACATTTTTATTAATGTTGCTGTTTTCTCCAAAAATTTTTTTCCTTGCATCTGTGAAAGGGATGTTCTCATATGCCATTGTGACATTAACTAGCATGTATTTTTTGAATACAGAACATTCTGAACTAATACTTTTGTGAGCACCGTCACAGTTAATACATTTAAGATCTATTGTACAAGGAGAGCCCTCATGCTTATCTAAACTACACATAATACATTTTTCTGTACCTTTACATGTCTTAGCAGCATGCCCAAAGTGCAAGCACCGATAACACTGAAGAGGCTTGGGTACATAGGGCTCCACAGCAGTTTTAACTCTAAAGATCCAGATAGAGTCTGGAAGGATCTGCCCTGCAAAGGTCACCATGACGCTGCGACTCGGTATCCATTTTTCATCACCACTCTTTTCTGGGTTGCGTCTATTCAGTCTTTTCAACGATTCGATTTTTACCTCTGACTCGATCCCTTCCATAATGGCTGCTTCACTCAGATGAACTGGTATACCTCTAATTAGTCCTTTTCTATTCTTGCGAAAACCAGGAACAAACACCTCTAAATTATGATCTTTCAGGAACTTGTCAGCTATAATCTTGTTAGCTTCCACTGCAGTCTTACACAAGACCTCCACACATCTAAAATTCTTTCTTGTAATACTGTTTATTTTCTTGTATTTAGGAAACAAAAATGCACCCACGTCATAAGTCTCGATGCCAGTATTGTCGTTGTTGATCTTCTGTATCCATACACTGAAAGGTCCTTTGTTAACGTTTTCATATCTAAACTCAGCATTTGATTGATTATCTGAGATATTCTGGTTCGACTCAAGTCCTTCGGATATCGTATTACTCTTGCTCTTCCTAGACTTTTCCTTAAGATAATCATCCTTGTCGTCGGCCTTTCTTTTATGACTTTCCACATTAGAGCTGCCACTTACATTGAAGAGAGATTGAAATTTGTTGCTAGTTGGTACGTTTGAGCTAACCACGTCAACATCATCCGCCATCTTAAACTTATAAAGCCACCCGCAAGCGGGGGCTTAGGCTTATAAGGGTACCACTAACCGTACACTATTTGCGATCAAAAGAATAGATTTTATAATACAACTTTTCAGATGTGAGGAGAGGTTATCGTCGATTGCCGGAGCTCGATCACGCACGTCCTATCTCGATCACGTCCGGCAACGGACTCCTCCAACAACTACTAATTGTATGGTATTTATTGCGCGCCATCTCTTGAGTAAGTTCGAGCAACTTGTGCGACGTTGTCATTCACGTTCACCCTCTCAGAGAAATCAAGTGCCTTGAGCATAATGCTGTAATTAGTTAAATTTTTGAAGCAATCTCATCGCGAATAAACTGACGACGAATCTAGCTCATCTCAATTTATTATAAGGATAGAACAATAATATCAATTCACCAACCTATTTTACAAGAAATGCTCATTAGACTTTTTAAATATCCTCTAAAAGAAAAAAAAATTTTCCATTATGTTATATCGTAATGATTTCATTAATTATCGAATACAGTTTACCCATACTATTGCAAAAAATAATTTATTCAATGACTTGTTTATATCAATAAATATAATAAATAACGAATCCAGATCGTCGTTTCCAAAATAATTAATTAAATAAAAATTAAATAATAAGAATGTATCAGTACTCCGGTAGTTCAAGGAACAGTACTCAATTTTCAAATAGTGATATATCAAATATTAAAGCAAATTTAACTAAAAAACTAAAAATGGTACAAACAGTTTTTGAAGCGACACCGGAGCATAAGTGTTAAGATGTAAAATAGTTTGTTAAAGTGGTTTTCTACCGTTAAAGATTCCAATTTATTTATTTAAGTATTAATACAAATTAAAAAGTTTATTAAATGAAATTGAAGTATACCTTCAACTAAAATGTACGTCTTTTAATTCGTCACTTGCGGTAATACGTACTGATTCGTGGTAATAAGTAGATTGGATATTTTTTTGTGTTTTATTTATTAAATAATCATTTTTAACACTCATAAATATTTGTATAGACACTTTAAAAAAGCTCAAAGTATTTTAATTTATGTGTATTATTTTCGATATTAGTCTATTATTTTGAAAAAGGAAATAATTATAGAGAAATCTGCATACAAAAAATACATTAAGAATAAAAAACTTTCCTGGCATTCATAGATACCAGATATAGCTTGGTAATAAATCAATCTTAAATATCTAATAACTTAATATAAATTTATGACGTAGGTTCAAGGCATTTGGGACACCAAAGTCGAAAAAGCGTGAAGAAGAAGAAGTAGAAACTGCAGTAGCAAAGGAAATACCAGCGGCAAGCATTTCGACGTTAATGAAAAAAGAAGAAAATTTTGAAAGTAGTGCGATCGATAATCGTCAAAGACGAATGAGTACAGGAGGTAGTAGTATGAGCGAATCTGCTTCTTCATTTTCGCAAGAATCGCCACCAAGCCGTACTGGTCGGTCGCCACAACACAATCAACCTGTGACAAACGTAATGGTATCCCCACTTGCTATAGAATCTCAAATACGAGGTGCAGGATTCTATCAAGATGCTTTATCAACGGGCAGTAGTCCCTATAATAGTCCTTACTACACTACACCGCCACGTTACAGTGCTCAGCTTCCGCCAACTCCATCACCACAGCATCATCCACTCTCGCCGGCATATCCTGCTAATTACGACGCACCTACAGTACAAATACAACCGCCGAGCTTATATACTCAAATCAGTCCACAATCTCATCCAAATTTTCAAAAACCTTCTCCTCAGCCGCGATCTCCTGGCAGTTATTCTCAACAATCTCCTCAAACTTGTTTTTCTCAAAATTCCCCTCAGACTGAGTTGCAACAATCATATACGTCACCTGTAATATCTGCAGGTCAAAGTCAATCCCCAGTTTATCCACAACAGGTAAAGTATTCATTTTACACTTATTTTCTTTTATTAATGTTTTTGATAAATTTCAAATGACATACAATGATATAATAAAAAAATTCCTTTTTAATCTTATCATTACTTGAAAAGATAAAATCACATCCCTGGTAGAAATTTGAAGTGGCGAAATGATCAGCTTTACTGGCTAAAAATCTTACAAATAAAGCGCTATTTTTATCATTTCCTGGCATGGTATTGGAATGAGCATAAACTCAAAAAATTCTGACTGTACTTTCAAACTTCCTCGCAAATATTCTACTCAAAAGTCTTGACAATAACAAGTCTGAAAATAAGCTATTTTCAGACTTGTTATTGCCTTTAAAAAAATTGATATTTTACCAGGCTTGTTACAGGTCAGTTAGTAGACTCAATTAATAGAGTCTATTTCTACTAAGGATGTCTGAAGTCTTTTTATTCGTAGTATGATATGATTGGCTTAGCCTGCAATAATATATAACTTCATGCAATTAATATTTTCCTTTCATTTATTTGGTGCAATTAAAGCAAATATATCTCGAGAACGCGATCTTTCTTTTTAATGACGAAATTTAGAATAAAAATTTCAACTGTCTTAAAAAACATTAATTAAATTTTTTCAAACGAGCTCATCTTCAAAAGAGTGTACAATTCTATATTGGGTTAGGTCACATAAAATTTTTAATAACGCTCGTGACATTACAAATAAGCTTGCTAAAAATTTGATCGAGAATTAGGATGTTGTCCGTTAAGTTAAAAATAAATAAAATAAAGCCTACGTTAAGAGATTTATGCAACGAAAATTGGTGGCCACATTGTATGATATTAATTATCGAATGTTATATTATGTTGACTGACTGACATATATTATCTATTTTTGGTTTTATTACTTGTTTTTGATTTACTTGTTAAATAACTTGTACCTTTTACCGTTGTTACAAGGCATTGTAAATAATTACATAAATTAAGTAATCCTAACCCGACTTTACACCAACTGAGTGAACATAATCTTAACGGTGCTATATCAGAGCCCACCCGTGAGCAATGCTTAATAAGCAGGGGCCCCGTTCCAGCCCCGATAAGTTTCTGTTCGGCTGCCAGCCAGTCATTCACTGAGTGTCTCAGATAGAGAGCCTGCCAATATTTGACTGCCCAGTCGTTTACTAGCCATATGCAAATGGACAACATGCTTAGTGAATGACTACTGTTTTTTTTATGGATATTCAAATGGCAAAATCCATTCTCTAACATAAATTCTTATAAAATACTCTAATTCATTTTGTTAAAAATAATGTGAAAAACACTCGTAATAAACAGATTACAGAAACCACTGTTTTCAGCTTCTTATATTAAAATATGACGATTTTCTTAAATAGTGCGAGGCAAGTCACCTATAAATTTTTTTAACGACTAATTTCAAGATCATTTCTTTCTTAATAAACGGTATCTTGAGTGGTTTCTAAAATATAACAAATTTACTCTTAATTGTTCTATTATTTTTAAAGCATCATAAAATGCATTTTTGTTCAAAGCGGTCATTCACTGGTAGCTGGTCATTCACTGGGCAGTTTACCCTATCTAATTTTAAGTTGTAAAATTAAGAAGTTAAATTTTATTTAAAGTAAACTTTTTTGAATTTAATAGTCTGTGCAGTCGTCACCTTATTCTCAGTTATCACCACAACCTGCAAGTTACTCGCAACCTTCGCCTCAATCGCAACCTTCAACGCCAGGATATTCCCAATCTTCGCCTCAAACGTCGGCAAGCAATTATTCTCAGACGTCACCTTCACAAGCAACTTCAATAAATTTTTCACAACCATCGCCGCAACAACAACATTCGCCATACTCACAGTCGTCACCTCAGCCACTACCAAGTTATTCGCAGTCGTCACCCCAATCGCAGCAGTCACCGTACTCTCAAGCATCTCCGCAGCAGACTGGCAGTTTCTCACAAGTTTCACCAAGACCACCATCTGTTACATATTCTCAACCGTCACCACAGCCACTTGGTTATGCAGCGCAAACGCCTAGTCCATATTCTCAATCAGATTTAGGTAATGTTTTCACACTTTCACACAATTTATTTTTTGCATAAGTTAATAAATATATAAATACAACTTTAGATGGTCTGTTGTAATCCATATTACAGGACTTTTTTGTGAATTAACATTTTTTTTATATGAAAATTACTTTATAAACTTACACATATTTAAAAAAAAATGTTACAAAAACTTCATCTGTTTTTGAAGTAAAACTTCTTTGGGAGCACTAGGCACTTTTGGACGGGAGTAAATCCGTGAGAGCTCAAATTCGCTATGTAACGGAAGTGCGTTACGGAAGTAACTATCCGACCAAAAGTCTCTTATACTTGCTAACAAAACAGATTTCTCCGGGGATCGAACCGTGGATCTACATATTACTAGCCAAGGGTCTTGTTTTTTTTTTGTTTTTTTAAGAATGTTTATTGAAAAATTTTTACAATCTTTATAAAAATGAAGCTTTTAAACATACAAATTACAGCTATTATATGTCGCACATTTGTTTACATCATGGCATTTTTAAACCACTTATTGTATTGTCATTTACATTGGTTGTTACAATACACTTTTAGATATTAATTAGGTATGCATAAATATTCATATATGTGCAGGTGTCAGGGGGCAGAACACTAAAATGTTTAGAAAACCAAATTTTTTATTTGCTAAATGAATAGTTGAGACATCGAAGAATATGTACGTAAAGTTTTAAGTGTAACTATTTTAAATATTTTATTTATTATACCTTATATCATTCGATTTGCTTCCCTTTCCAAAACTTAAACTTGACCGCGTTGATAGCATTTCGCGAATTTTTTATCCAATGGACCTGATTCAAAATGGATTCTATTCGGAATACGTGTTGCTTCTGCAGGACGTAGCCGTTTTTCAATATATATGCAATATTTTTTTTATCAACAATTAAGTGCAAAAATTTACGTAAACAAATGTTTCCTTCTTAAAATAGCTCCCATTTTTTTTCTAATAAAAAATTTAGACATCCCTTATGTTCTGCAGTAGCCAGTAACGTACATTTTAAGAATCTCTTTTGGTTTTTGCCCTAGGACGCTTCGTTCTCCTGATTTGCTGTCAACTCCATACAAGTTTTTTTTTAAACCTACATTTTGGAACAGCTGTAAATAAAAGATGTCCAACAAGAAATTTAAAAAAAATTTTCATGCACTTAAACATTTAATAAACATGTAAATTTTGGTGTATATATTTTTTCGACACTCAGTGTACAAAGTGGTCACTTTGCACACTCCCCGCACAAAACGAATAAGCAGAATGTAACTTAGCGCATCTTGTGTCGAAAAATTCGGTTCGATACACTCGAGAAAGAGATTCTTGGCTCGTGTGAACATCTCACCCTTACTTTGCTTGGGCGAAAACGGCGCACGAATCAAGAATCTACTTTCTTGCACTTGTATCGAAATGTACTATTGTCATATTCATTACAGTAAAAAAAACAAAAAGTATATGAAAAAGGAGCGTTTACGGTGTTCTGCCCCCTTAAGTCCTATAAGAAAAATTTTCTCGTGAGATAAAAAAGAAAAATTCGTTTAACGATTGGTTTTGTGGTTTTATATAAAAAAAATATATATTTGATGGAACAAAACAAGAACAAGGTGGAATTATAAGGAACTTAAGTTATTTGACTTTGTAACGAGCCAAAAGTCGGCCAGGCGCGAAAGTTGTGTGACGGGAATCGGGATCCTTCCCGTCAAATTAACTGATCGTTCGTTCGGTTGATGCGCGGTGGATGTTGGGAATACGGGGAGGAGGAGGGGAAGGGGGGCCGGTAGCTGAACACGAGGGAAGCCGGGCAAATCACTGCACACAGTTTCAAGTTATTCAAATATATTTCTTTGACAATTACAAACGATCGTCCTGGTCAGCAGCGTACGCGCTGCACAGAGCCAGGCACTGCTGCAGCCGGCAACACGTGCTGAGCTTCCGATTACCGGGGGAAGGGAGGGAGAAACTAAGCACCAGTGGACGCGGCGGCGAGCACTTTTTTCACTGTATAACGCAACTTACTTGATGCTAACAGGCCGGAGACGGATTGGCAGTCGCCCTTACAAAATTTGCCGTATTCGGGAAAGCCGGGAAAAATCTATCACTACTAATTAACGCAGGCAACGGCTCGGCAAGAAGTGCCGGTCTCGCGCGTTCGCTCAAGCTTCGCTAGAGCGAACGAGAGAGACAGCACTATTAATTAACAAAGGTGCGAGAAAACGGGAGAAGGGCCAACGCGACAGCGCCGCCCTGCGACCTAGCATTACCGGCTAGTCGCTCTCTTCGGCGCGTCGCATGCGTGAGGGGGGAGGGGGTGTAAGGAGGCCTAATGCGCGGGCTCCTTGGTCGCTGTACAGGAGCGAGAGAGAGAGAGAGCCGGAGCCGAGCGCGGATATTAAACACTGCCGCGCGCGCCTCGTGGTGCCAAGCTCTCTCCCCCTGCCTCGCGCCTGCCCCGCGCCCACCACTACACGCACCGACGGCCGGCTCACCGTCGTCTTCCAGTCGATGTAAACATCGACG
>JAPYYQ010003026.1:0-13856 GCA_030522585.1 Anagyrus pseudococci | reverse complement strand
TTTCACTCGATAACGATAGGCTCTGTTTTTTCAGAATGGAAGAGTGAAAAATGACTCAATTCGAGTGACTTTTCACTCAAAGAAATTTAGAGAGTAGATTAAAAAAGTTTTGTCATAATCAGATGAATTAAGTTTAAATTTAAACATTTGTCGAGACGCACGAAAAATATGTAACAGTATACTTAGACACACGCGATAAAACGAAGAATTCTCTTTTCATTACACTCGCATCGTTACCCTTTTGACATTAAAAGTATCATTACGCAATAAACTCGAAATTAGTTCATAAGTCTCGGGGAAAAACAGAATGGTCACCATAACTTAAATTTCGTAATAGCTGGTAATTATTGTTTTATATCCCGGCATGAATTACGCAGCTATAACGGCACCGACGTTTCAATAAAACTATAACGAAATGTTTCATTTAAAATCTCCGTTCTACACGTACATATCCAAACAATGAAAAACAAAATTCTCCATTGTGTGTACGCGCGCGTGTGTATGCGAAAGTTAGATCGCGAAAAGATAAAATCTGTCAAACGGGAAAAGCCAGAGCAGAAGGGGAGGAGGAGGAGGCTCGAAAAGCATAATGTTAAACATGAGTCAATCCCTACTCCAAGAGGCCGGCCAGAGTGTAGTTCTCAGTCTACAATTATCTCTCGTCTGGTCCAGAAGTGTGCGCTGGCAGGCACAGCGTTTACGACGGGCAACTTGATCAATTCGCTCCTGTCCTACAAACGACAAAGCCCGTAGTAGGCCGGCTGGGCTCTCTCTCTTTGGGGAGTGCAAAGCGCGCGCCGCCGCGAGTGCGTGCGTCGCGATTCGACAAAGCTCTGCGCTGTGCATCGAAACGATTTATAGAGCCTAGTCGATAATCAAGCATGTCGTCGATGGTTCTCTTGGCGTTTCTCGCCCTTCTCGGCTTGTCCGTCTATCGATGGCTGTCGAGCTACCTATGGCTAAGGAGCGTCCTAAAACCCATACCCGGGCCAAAGCAGTATCCGATAGTTGGCATTTCCTGGCAGATGTCGCGTACTCCGCGCGAAGGTAATTACTCTCTTTTTCATTTCAAATTCGTGCGCTCGAATTTCAGTTTGATCTACTGCGGTTTCATTTATTTATTTAGTTTTTTATTTGGTTAGCTAGCTTCGAGTGTCGCGGGAGGGGGGATCAGGGAACATTGATGGTTTCTTTAAATTGCAAAATTTGTAGGGTTTGAAAAAGAAAACAAAAATAGCTGCGTTTAAATGTAACAAGTGCCTTGTTTCAAAGTGTTTATATTTAACCACTACGAATTATTCTTAAGAACCCATATACGATCATTAACGATATGTGTCTGTGTCAAGGCAATAGGGCTTTAATGCCGAACGCCATTAAACCAATTATTCATTAATTTACTGTTTGATGAAATTCTTGCACATAATGCAAGCCGTAATCATGCTTTTATGCTTTATTTTCAGCGGCTATTATTGTTGTAACGATCGCAGGATCGTTTTTGTTTTTAATTTTTTTTTCTTTTTTATTTAAATGCTCTTATGTAAAATTAATCTGTGCCGGGCATTACATAATTACGGGATGAATTTAGAACAATTGACGTAATCATAAACCGGATATTCATTGCAGAACGCTTAAAATGGTTCACTAATTTGTGTTATCAATATAAAAACGGCATTGTGTTGAACTGGATCGGTACTCAACCCTTCATATTAATCCGGAAACCTCGTCAATTAGAGGTAAGTTACATTGTTTTTTTTTCTTGCTCCTTTCAATCGAAATAATTGCGCAAATATCACTGCGCCCCCCCGAGATGATCAACCGAGTCATTTGAATATAATACGGCTAAATTTAATAAAGTGTACGAGTATGTCGCGTTGGGTTGCAAGAGCGCGCGATTTAATTGCACGTTCTCTATAATTGCCCCCCGAGAGTGGCTGAGCGCGTGAATGGGCAAGACAAAGCTTGCGGAGAATGAAGGAGGAGAGGAACGGAGAGTGTGAAAAAAAAAACAAACGTGTTGGTGGGTAGACCGCGAGTCACCTTGGCATGCGATTATTAACATCGAAATTTGAGAAAAGAAAAGATTGGCGTGTACACACACACACATAGCCATCGACGGGCTGTAATTGTTGTCGCTATTCAATTTATAATGTTCGCAGGTGATTTTACCAAGCAGCACGCTTATAAGGAAATCAAAGTCGTACGACTTTGCGAAGCCGTGGCTCGGCGATGGTCTAGTCACTTCGACGGGTAATTGCATACGCACATACAAGTTTCGACGAATTTTCAACGAGTATTCCGACGTTTTCTAATCGTTCGTTCTTGTTCCCCAGGCGAAACGTGGCATCATCACAGGCGGTTAATAGCGCCGGCCTTTCACTTTGCCGTGCTCGAACAGTATTGTCCGGTTATGAAAAAAAACGCGGCGATATTTACCGAGGTAATTGCAGAAAAAGTGAAAAAAAATCCGAAAACACCTGTTAACATTTTTGACCTAGCCAGTAGATACACGCTCGATACTATTTGCGAAACTGCCATGGGCGTTAGCCTGAACACCCAGCGAAACATGGACAATCCGTACTGTACGGCGCTTTACAAGTACTGCAATTTTGTTATCTTATTTTTATTATAAAAACCAAATACCAAATTTGGCCCAACGCCAGAGACACGTCATTGGATTAATTTGTCTCCGTATGGTTTATTTCTTTTAGATACGCACGATTGTTGTCGGAAAGACTGGTCAGATTCTGGCTGGCCTGGGATTTCGTGTACTATCGCACGCAGAATGGTAAAGACGCTAGGAGGGCCGTCGAAACAATGCACGATTTCATTGACAAGGTATAATAAACCCCCCCCCCCCCCTGGGCAATGCCGATCGTATGTGTCAAATGTTGAATCTGACGTTTCTCATCGAAAACTATCCTTGTGTATTTTGTTGTTTTGCGCCGTAGGTAGTGGTACAAAAGCAAGAAGAGCGAAGAGCAAAAAAATTGCTGGAGGCCCAAGAGGACGACGATAATGGCATTGGTAAAAGAAACGCGTTTATACCTCTTCATCGAACTAAGTTAAATGAAATTCCTAATTTCGTTTGTTTTCAGAGAAGCGCAAGCAAAAGGCATTTTTAGATTTGCTGTTCGACGCGAGCGAGAACGCCCAAAACCCATTGACCCTCAAAGAAATCAGAGAGGAAGTCAATACATTTATGTTTGCGGTAATTATCGTTCTGTACGTGTATTAACTCGCGAAACTTATCCATCCAAATTAAATCACTTGTTGTTCCGATACAATAGGGTCACGATACGACGACGGCCGGTATCAGCTACGCATTGTTCGCCCTTGGCAATGCCCCGGAAGTCCAAGCGAAGCTTCACGACGAGTTGGAGAAGGTGATCGGAGATTCGCCCGAGTTCGCCACGACGAAGCAATTGGGCGAGCTCAAGTATTTGGATAGAGTGATAAAAGAGGCGCTACGCTTGTATCCGCCGGCTCCGCTGATCAGTCGCTGCTTGAATCACGACGTCGTTATAGGTAACGCGATTTATCCTTGTATGAGATAAGCACAAGGACTTTGGTAATTCGATGATTTTCGAATACTATAACGTTGTAACAATCGTTTTTTTATATAGATGGATACTCAATACCCAAAGAGAGCCTCGTCGGTATCGCCATTTACCAACTGCATCACGATCCTGAAATCTGGCCGGATCCGGAGAAGTTCGATCCAGATCGTTTTCTCCCGGAGAACAGTCACGGTAGACACACCTACGCTTACGTGCCGTTCAGCGCCGGCCCGAGAAATTGCATAGGCCAAAAATTCGCGATATTGGAAATGAAAACTGTATTGACGGCGATCATGCGAAAATGGAATGTTACCAGTGCCCTCAAGCCGACGGAAATAAAAAAAGTGATAAACATAACGTTAAGACCTTACGACGAAAAGATCGATTTGTATTTCACGCCTCGTGGCGGTAATTAAGCCGATAGTCTGTTGAACAGTCGAAAAGTTGTACATTTCGCGCAAGTTTCGACGCGCGACAACGAAAGTTGTTTATGTAAAATTTTTGAAAAAAGAAATATTGTCGTTGATAAGATAATAATGAGAAAAAAAGTCATGTAGCACTGTAACGCAATGTATGCCAACGTTATGCACAAAATGTCGTGTAGGTACTAGTCACGCGATTTGACATTACTGCCGATCTTAATCTTTTTTTTTAAAAAAAAGTAAAATTGTTTATTGCATCAACAAGTCAACGTATCGCTCTTGTAAATTTCTGTTGGTTATAATCACTTGCGCGGCCTTGATAAGCTGTGGGCCGTTTTAAGAAAATTCTAATCGGATAAAATCAGGTAACGTCTCTTTACAGACGTTATCTAATTTATAAAATATGCTTAACAAAAGTGCCACTATTTTTAATCGATCGTACCGTTTACTTTTGTACACCCACGACTTATATACCGTTCAGTGCAAATTGTTCGTTCCAAGCTGGTAGCTGCAAATGTAAGATATAGCTCAACCGAGAAAAAACAAATCAAACCTCTTCGTGTCTCAGCGTAATGGTTGTACAATAACGAGTAATAAATTCTGTGGTAAAAACGTGCCTTAATTTTTTTGCCTCATTCTCAGCGCTTACGACCGATTTTTCGCGGTTTTCCGCTCTCGCTACGGAAACGCATTTCGCATTGTCGCGTCGTTCCGCGCTAATTGACCCTTGTGTTTCAACGCCCACAGCGACAAGCGCGCACGTTCCGCAGATATAGCCGAAGCTCGTTTAATTGCCATCGGCACTTGTCTCTCTTTCTGTCTCTATATACCTGAAATAGTCGGGGCTTTAAAATCGGAGCTTATCCGATTATTTTCGATTTGCAACATAACACCGATGAACAATTTTTAAAACGCTCTCGCTCCCAAGCAAGTATACTTAATTTTTCTCCAGGCGTTATCGATTTCCAAGTTGAATTAAAAAAAAACAAAACATTCGAAAATCCAGCGACAGCGCAAAAAAAAAACGAGCCAGCGAGTATCGAGCGGAATGCACAACACGATTGGCCGTGAAACATTAATAAAGCCCGCAATTGACGAGAGAGTGAGATAGAAAGAGAGACAAAGCGGCGGCGGAAGGTGCGCGGGGGGGAGAGGCGAAATAAAAAGACCGAAGATAAAAAAAACGAGCCGCACTGCGAGAGCGGCTGCCGCGACAAGAGAGAGAGAGAGAGAAGAAAAAAAATAAAGGAAGGATAAAATAAGCCGTATCTAATCGAATCTGTCTCACGTTCGCGCAGTGTCGTACGTCCCCGCCCGTGCGCGCGCCACCGGCCACGGGCTTGTCTACAATACCGAATGAGAGCGCCGCCTTAGCACCCACACAGTTGCACATACACCCGCAAGCATATATTTTATGCCAAGTGTGGTGGCCAGGGGGGCAAAGAGGGGAAGAGGCGCGCGATATAGGTATACGTATTATGTAGACTGCGCAGCCCGGCCGAGCGCGGGTGCGAGAAAGAGAGAAAGGAGTAGTAGGTGTACATATCGCGAGATATCGCGTGGGCGCGGGGGGTGTGCAGAGATAGAGAGAGGGAGAGAACAGTGTGCTGCCGTCGCTGTTCCGTGCGCGTCTGTCTCGTTATCGTGTGTAGAAGCATGCGGATTAGAGGGCAGCTTCTATAACCGCACTCTTATCTTTTCTTTCCCTTACCTTTCTCTCGGGGCGCCCGGAGCAGCTGCTAGTCTTTCTCCCCCCTGCGCAGCTCTGGTGGTCATGCGTCCGAGGAGTTCGAGTCCCCAGGTTGGCAAGCAGCAGCAGCAGCAGCTCAGTGTTGGCCGTGCTGGAGCGTCGTCGGGTTGCGTTTTTCAGCAGCATTAGGGGCTCGCTTTGGCGGGGCCTTGTTGCCGGCCCCCTCCTTATTCCTCGAGCTGGGCACACCTGCGCCCCAGCAGGCCCGCACGGAGACGGAGCCCAGACATGCTCACGGTCGAGGAGATCAAGCGGACCTATCCGCTGCACTGGCTCGTCTGGAACAATGACCACGCCGAGCTCGACAGACTGCTCGACACCAACGAGGTAAACATCTTACAGGACGCCCCGGACACGCACTCGTCCTTTTTCCCTTGCATCCGCGACTTTGAGGTTGGCTCAGAGCTGATCAGTTTTCGGAGCATAATATATTGATCCGGCTTTGGACGCCTCCACCGGAGATTGTAACCGATCGTGACTCATTATTGTTTTCGATAAGCCCCTGGCCTTTTACCACACCTTCCTCTCTTTCTTTTTTTTTCCTCTTTCTCTCTTTTCTTACGCTCCTGTGGCCCTGTGGTGGACAGCCACAAGTGGGCTAACTATTTACGGGCGGACTGACGTCTGCTGCTCGCTTGGCACCGGCATGCGTCTTTCTAAACGCGTCGTTGTTTTGTTTTCTAACACTTTAGTGCACAAGAACATGTGTGAGAAAAGCCTTACTGGATCTACAGTAGCACACTTGTTAGTTCAGCGTATGTTCAAGCTTGTGCTTAACTCTTCGCTTATACAAATCAGAAGGCACGGTTTAGGATTAGAGCAGTGAGCAGCAAATTTTATGAAGCCTAACAATTGTCGCAAGAAGCCAGACAACAATACTTCCTTCTTGATATATTATGCTTTATATGTGCTTTATACTTTTTTTTTGTGTTCCGAGAGCAAGCACTGAACCGGTAACTTTTCTTATTTTGTTACTTGTTTTGTTAAAGATGATTATTTTGATTGCAGTATAACATCGAGCAGTTGGATAACAGAGGTAGAACGCCTTTGATGCTGGCTGTGACTTTGGGTCATGCAGAATCTACTTTAGTTTTACTACAACATGAGGCTAATGTAAACACAGAGAATAGACAAGGATGGACAGGTAGTTTTTATGAGTTGATATTTTAAAGTTCAATTACAATTTTTTAACAACATAATGTTTTGTTTAGTTGTACAAGAAGCCGTTGGCACTGGAAATCCAGAACTGTTACAAATGGTACTTGCAAGAAGAGATTATCAAAGATATTGTAATAGAGTTGCTGGCATTCCTGAGCTTCTTTTAAAACTTAAACAGGTACTTTTGATTTATGGTACAACAACAATCTTTTTCCCTGATATTGAATAATATATTTATATTTTTTTTAGGCACCAGATTTTTATGTAGAAATGAAATGGGAGTTTACAAGTTGGGGTATGTTTATTAAGTTTGTTAAAAAATACATGAAACAATTGGAGAATAAATTTTAATTATTAAAACTTATTTCAGTTCCTCTTGCCTCACGAATGTGTCCAAGTGATACATATAAAGTATACAAACAAGGCAGTAATGTTCGTGTTGATACAACTTTACTAGGTTTTGACCAGTCAAGTTGGCAAAGAGGAAATCGTAGCTACGTTTTTAAAGGACAAAGTAAGTGAACATGCTATTTTCTTGCAATGCATGACTCATTGATAATTGATAAGCTCCAGCTCTTTTATTTAACTTTTTAAATTAAATTTTTAATTGAAAAAATAATCTTTTGATCAAAAAATTATTGTCAAATTTTTGGATTTTGTGTACTTTAATGATACTAAGCAAACAAAATATAAAAATATTAAACTTGATAAATAATATTTGTTAGCACAAGTTCAAGTTATACCAGTGGCTATTAAATGTGAACGCAGTTATGTGTTCAGCATGCAAAGCAATGCAGGTGAATGTTGACACCCTATGTAGATTAATTGTAAAATGTATTTGATTATATAGGCAAATTTTTATAATAGCATTGATTATGGTGTACTTTAGTTGTTACTTAAAATTGGAACCATATTATCTAGATTATAATGTAATTATAGAAATGATAGCTAAAAATTCTGTATTTTATATAAGAATATTTATTTGAATAAATTAAATAAGTTATTGATATTTTTGACAGATGATGGTGCTACAATAATGGAAGTAGATCATGAAACAAAAAAAGTATACGTAGAACATATGAAGCTACTTGGTGATGATAATGTTCAACTTATGGAACCATCAGAAGAAGGTGTATTGGCACGATTAACAAGCCCTATAGTAACAACTTACATTGACACTGAAAAAATAAGTTTTGAAAGGTTAATTTTAATTATTTGTAAAGCTAATAACTCATTTGTGAATATAATATAATATTAATACTCATAACTTAACTGCAGAAACAAGGCTGGATTATGGGGTTGGAGATCAGATAAAAGTGAAGTAGTGAATGGACATGAGTGTAAAGTGTTCAGTGCCAGCAATGTCGAACTGATAACTAAAACACGATTGGAGCATCTATCAGAATCAGATAAAATTAGAGCAAAATCACCCCGTACTCCTTTACAATCTTTTCTTGGTATTGCTGAGCAGACCACACAGGAAGGTGCAGCAGTAACAAGTGTAAATATATTTTTTCTTAAGTAAATTAAATGCATAATTCCGCTGTCATTACTTAATATATATTTTTAATTTTTCAGGAAGAATTTGTGAACATTGGCAATCCATGTAATATAACGCCTGAAGAATACTTTGACTCTGAAGTTGATTTAAACAGCAGAGATATTGGTAGACCAAAGGAATTAAATACAAAAATTCAGAAATTTAAAGTAATAATTTACAAATATTTTGTTTTATTTATAAGTATTTTAATTCATTTATTTTAATAACACATACTTTTTTGTTAGGCAACTTTATGGCTAAGTGAAGAGTATCCTCTCAGTCTTCAAGAACAAATTATGCCAATCGTGGATTTGATGGCTATAACAAGTTCACATTTTGCCAAATTAAAAGACTTTATTCAAATGCAATTACCTTCAGGTTTTCCCGTTAAAATTGGTACACATTCACTTTAAAAACAGTTATTTCAATACTTATATATTTCTTTCAACTAATAAATTTTTCTTTTTATTAGAAATTCCATTATTTCACATTTTAAACGCTAGAATAACATTTGGAAATATCTTTGGACTAGACCAAGAAGTGCCGCATGTTGGTCGCTTAGAGGAAGCAAATCGACTAACTTGTCTTCTAGATGACGTATGCTTTGAGGCTCCATTAGGATACACAAAACTAGGTAATTAAATATACCTAAAAATATTTTTATCTAGACATTTATTTCAATAATTTATACATTACCTAAATTTTTGTTAATTTTTTAGGTGCTGAAGTACGAACACAATTTAGTATTGAAGAAGAAGATGATTTATTGCAATTTGCAATACAACAAAGCCTTCTTGATGCTGGTAGTGAAAGAGATAAGGTATAGCTGAAGAAATTATAAAATGAAATGACAAGATCATCAATAAATAAATTATTCCACTGTTATGTTTTATTATTTAGGTTGACATATGGGAAGCTCTAAAAGCACAAAAACCATCGCGTCCATGTACACCCAATATGACTTCAGAAGAAGAAAATCAACTACAAAGGTAACTTAAAAATATCATTTTTTATGCATCTAATTATTTTTTCTATAATTTGTTCAACAATTCATTTTGCACGTTTTCTTTCCTGTCAAATAAAAACACTTAGGCAGGTAGGTTTTATCAAAGTGTTTTTATTTTTCTAACTAAAATAAAATAGGTATTCATTTTCTTTATAACTACAGTACTAAAATTAGTTAAAAGTCCCTTTTTGATATTCTATAGCCATTAGGTCACTAAAGCATAAATAGCTATAAAATGTAATGCTTACAAATATGATTAAGCTAATTATACATTTAAGTACATAAAGTATCTTACATGGATTATAGTAGTTGAATTAATTTTACATCTTTTAAAATTAACTACAATATTATTTTTGTGATTTCCTTTCCATTCATATAATCAAATAAATAAATTTTATTATTGTAACAGAGCAATTCAAGAAAGTCTGGAACTTTATCAAGAAACAGTTGGTGGGTGCAGTAGAGATGGGCTTCACAATGCTGGAGGTATTGATGAAGTAGGCGACGACGATGCCCTAGAAAGTACTGCTGAACAATTAAGACTAGCACTAAGATTGTCAGAGCAACAACAAATGGAAGAGGAACAACGTCGACTCCTCGAGGAAGAAACGTTCCGACAAGTCCTAGAGCTTTCGCTTACAGAAAAGTGAAGTTTTCAATTTTTTAATCGCAGAGACATAAAAATAAAATAAAATAAGAGTAATTGTGCAGCACTCCTGATGAAATAACTGATAAAAAAAAATCTTCCAGCTGCGCTCTACAAGCGAGAAGAAAAATTAAATTTTTCATAATTTGTAGAGAAAAAGTAATTAATTAAGTCAGCATAATATGCAAACGATATTTGTTATAAACTTTGCAAATATATTGTGTGGTTAGAATAAATGGGAATGAGCAAGTTAGTGAATACAAATGAATGATTTAAATTATGTTATTTATTTCTTAGCAACCTTTTATATGAAAATGCTAAAATTGCTTTGCAAATTATAATAGGCAATGAACTCTTGTAATATCTTTAGCCTTATATGTTTATTGATACCAAAATTTTTTGTTACAATACCGATCTCAAAAAATATATAAACGGATTTATTCGTTGAAAGTATAAGTTATCAAATTTGTCAATATTTGAAATAAAACGCTTATAATTCTCAAATTTTACATAATGCTTATTATTATTTAAAATACCAGGTCAATTATATATTTTAATGTCAACAAAATACAGTTAATGATCAAGTCAATTATTTTATTATAAATTATAAATTTATACGTTACTTCATTAATGTTTGTACTTGAGTCAACATAGTCAACATATATTTTTTTAATTCATCAGTCAAATTCGGATTGAGCCCTGAAATAATATGTAAATATTTAGTCTTTATTATCAACATAGAATAAAAATTTAAAAAGAGGTTTGAATACTTTTTAAATATTGTGCTTAAAATTGTAGCACTTTCAGCAAAACGTTTTTCATTCTTATGAGCCTGTTGATGCCATTTTTTACGAACAGCATTCCAGTGTTTCCTATGATCTTTCAACAACGATTCTCGTGATTTCAGTGTCTGACCTTCCTGTTTAAACAAATAAAGATACTATGTTGTATTGTACTTATTAGAAATAATTTTAGCCTTTATAAATGTACTTACATAATCTAAATTTAGTTCTTCCTTTTCAATTGGTATGGGTGAAGGAATTCGATTCCTTGGAAAGGCCTCTTCTGCAGGTAAGGGTGGTGGCAAAGAATGCACGTCTTTTATGTCTCCATTAGTATCAAACATATTAGTAGTATTTATTTGTTCAGTTACAACCTCTGGACTAGGACTTCTGACTCTATTTAATAAAAACAGCATGAGTTACTTAAATTTAAATTACACTCAATATACATTAATCGAAACATACTTTGGTACAAGATTAGGATTCCTAGGCTGATTAGCCATCCATGCTCTACAAATTGGATAAAGTGGAGTATCCTCCTGGAATTGTGCAAGATCAACGCTTCTGTCAAACAATTTCATAACATACGTGTGATGAAATCCAGAATCCAAATGCATTTGTCTTCTTCTTTTGATTTTGCGTGCTTGATGTTGCACTTTAGGTCGATACATTGGATCACTAAAAACAACAAGCGATTAGAAAATTTACAATCATAAATTATAACTTCATACAATCATCATGTTAACTCTATAACAGACTTGTATACTTACGACCTTTTTTGATTCATTTTATAATCGTTTACAGGACTATCATCTTCGGAATCGCCAGAGGAGCCTTCGTCGCTGTGATGCAATAATTCTCGTAAAGCTCCCTTAAACCTATTTCTAGCCATGAGAACATTGCTATCTGCTCGTAAAAAACAAAAAAAAGACAAACGTAATCGATAGTGTTTTATTCAAAGAGTCGTTCTATAAAGAAAAACAAGTCGCAAAAACTTGTTGTTATTTATTCACTGTTTTACGTTACCAATTTCATCTTTGACTTCTACTTTGACGTATTCAGGCTCAGACGTCTGAGCAGTTCTTTTTTTACCCATTTTTAGGAAGAACAATATTGGGAATCGCACAATTGAAAAGACGAAAATTAAAATAAACAAACTTTGATTGTAGGTTAGCACAACAATTACAAACGCTCAAATCGAATTGGCGTGGAAGTGGGGGGGGGGGGGATATTCTGTCAGAAGCCCTCTAGCGGATATAAAACTGAAATCAATTGAAAGGGAAGCTCGACTAACTTGAAATTCAAAGCATCGAGTAATTAAATTCATTGAGTTATTAGCAAAATCAGATAGGCATTTAAATGAAAATTATTCAAACTTTTTAATTTCATCATTTATTTCGTATTTAATTACATTCCGTATCAATACCATTACACGCAGAATCATGTATTTTCGAACCGACAGAAAAACCATGAAATACGACAAAGAACATCTGATGAGCTTAAAAAAAATAAAATATGCGTTTTTGAAATGAAGAAAAAACTTACTAACTGAATACCGCTGATAAATTGTAGTTTATACCTTTCCGACATTTTCAAAATTCATCACATACATTCCTCCGGCTGTTAATTCAAACGGCCTCAGACATCGTCTCATTAAAAATAATAAGAGCATTTGCGTTTCTATCGAGCACTTGTACCATTCGTTGTTGTAGCTGTAATTATTAAAATTTTATTCCCATTACTCGTTATAAATCTTGTTTAAATTTTCACGACTTACACAGTAAACACAATACTGCTGCTTTGATCGAACAGTCTTTGTCCGGGGTAACTGATGTAAAAAATGTGTATAATTAGTCCAACAGCAGCCATCCCATATCTGATCCTCTCATATAAACTCAAGACGCTGTCAATCATCTAAAATACATTTTTTTTTTATATACTTGCAAGTTAAGAAAACGCGCATATTGTGAGCGAGCACTCACGACGAGACCTCCTAAGCTTGAACCTACCAAAAACATTCCCGTTAAAACAAGAAATGACATGGAGTACGTTGATTCCAAAACTCGAGACAAACAAAAATTTAATGCAATTGAATTCGTGCAATTGAATCTTATTACTGCCAAAAATACTCAACTTATAAATTTCTTGGTACAACTTGATTGCTTCGATTACCAATTCATTAGGACGGATCTTTATCCGGATGATTCGATCGAAACGCTTTTCGGTATTTTTCTTGGCCAATTTTAAGCGCAATCTACAACGAAACCCTAATAATTTTCCGAAACAAACAGCGACATGTGTACCAAAATGATAAGTACTATATTATTTACTTAAGAATTTCAAGAAGACCAACGCAGTGTTGTACGCAAACGTTGTACGTCGAGTCGACCGCGCAAAATACCGGCACCGGCATAATCGAGCAAAACATCTCGAAAGCATAAATCGCATGAAAGTAATCGTCTTTATTTTCTATCAAATACTCCCCATTGAGTACATAAAGCTTTGTAGGTGTGACGTTCTTCGATATAATATATTCAACTGCGTACGAGCAATAGGGCATCAAGATAAACGACAATGTAGCAGCCACCATATAAGCTACTCGTCGATTAGATTCGGCTTCGTCGAGCCATCGTAATTTCTCGCCAAACTTTCGCATCAGCGCAGCTTTTTTAACGCATTCAAATATTGTTATTTTCTTTTCTTTGTCGGTGTTGCAACAGATACGTTTAAGATAACATTTCAAAAACTTACTCGTTTATTTGAGAACAGCATAATGTTTAGTTTATTAGTGACAGCAACTGTATACATCAGGAGAATAAAAGCTAAAAGGGCTTTTTTTACGTCAGTAACTTTAAATTTGTACAAAGAAATTGCCTGAGCAAACAAAATTTTATAACCATGAGACTATGTTCGTAAATGTATCAAAGCTTGCAAAAAGGTGAATAATCTTACTTGAGGAATACCCAACAATAATAAGCTAAACTGGAAAGTTAAT
>JAPYYQ010003025.1:0-13860 GCA_030522585.1 Anagyrus pseudococci | reverse complement strand
AACAAAAAATCACTTGTTAATTCTTTATGCAAATATTGTTAATTTGTACAACACAATGTACATAAATAAAAGTATCTATCTATCTATCTATCTATCTCTGCTCCTCTAGCGTTTGCTTAAAAGTTGCTGCCAGACGGATAGAGTTGCCGGCGAGTAAGCTAAAACTACCTCGTTGCAACTGACGAGAAGAAAAAAAAACATTAACGCTCGGCGAAGCTTTTTGCTTGGCTCTCCCCCTGATGTTTTTGTCCAGTTGCTTATTACATTTTTAATGACCAGCCTTTGGGGCTACCTGGCGAACTACCCGTATGCGTAAAGGGATGTTTTTCTTCTTTACGACGACTACAGTTCGATTGGTGTCCCTCTGAGTCTCGGCGGAGTTTTGTATTATTTCAACGCAGTGTGTTTACCAAGAGAGACACTCGAAAGTCTACCTCGATTAATTATGGCTTTTGAGAAGATGACAAGTGTATAATTTTATCCTTAATTGATTGGCGTAAGAACGTTTGTTTCAGATTTCGTCTCGGATTTCGAATGGAAATTAAAGCCAAGCGAAAGTGCCACCTAATTTGGAGTGCCTGGAAATTGCCAGTTTGATTGTCTAAGAAGAGCAGAGTCGTAAACGATAGCCGTAAAAGAAGCCCCTGCATAAGATCCACGTAGTTGATTACATATAATAAACGCAGTCGAAAACTCAAGTGAGTTAAACATTTCCGTATACATCGAAAGAAAGACAAAAAAGGCTCTAAATATTTATGCACCAAACGCATTTGCACGTGTAATTTGTTAACTTGGCAAATAACGTTATTCTCTCTTTCGTAATATATTTGATTAAATCTCCCTCTCCACCCCTCACGCTTATTGCATTACCGAAATATATATATACTTGATTAAATTTGCCCGTTTGTATAATCGAGAAGGTTTTCGGATATTTTGCGATATTTGAAGGAAAAATTAAATTTAATAGCATACACGCGCCGTTTTATTTTAATTTTCGATTATTAACATTGGCAAAAGCAGCCACGCGCTAATGTAAACGTTATTTTGTTATGTATACTTAAAAATTCGAAGTAAATAAAACTTGGCGCTTAGTCATCGTTTCGTGATATTTTTATAATAAACTACAGAACGATAAGTACATACGGTTACGAAAACAACGCTCAAAAGCTACGAAGAACAGTAAAGAATGACATTGCACTTGTTGCCATCTGAAACATTAATAATAAAAAAAAAAAATCTCATTTACTCGATCCCGTTACTCCGTCAAATAAAATCAAGTGTTATCATGGCCCTACTGATTGAAAAGTTTCCATCGACAGCTTGATATATCCGCCGGCGGTCAGTTGTATCGGTTTCTGCGCTCTCATCATTACAAGCGATAGAATATTATTCGCCTCCCTCTCGAAATTCCGCTGCTCCAGGGCGGCGGAGTACGCCGCATTGGCGATTCTTTCACTCTTTTGATCAATGTTAATTCGAATTAACGCGATACATGGCAAATGGATTTACAGGGATTTCGAAAATTTCGTTTCGACATACTTCGTTTGTTAGCTGCTGAGGACCCCATTGGCAGACAAAGAGCGATACCGAGTGCAGAGCGAACACTGCCAGTAGATTGTACATGCTGCTGTCGCCCTATAGTGGAATATTATTGTACTTAATTTTGGGGAATAAAAGGTTTTTTTCAACATTTTAATTTACCTGCAAAAGCTTTAGCATTATGAGAGACAGGATGTAGAGGATCGACATGACGGTCGTCATAAATATAGATCGGGTGAACTTCTCGATGTCCTCGCAGTACCTAAACTCCTCATTTTTATCTTCAAACTTAAAGATCTTATCCTATTTACTTACCTGAGTACCTCCTGGTGAAAGATCACACAGCGCACGATATCTACCCAAGAGAAAAGAGAATAGTATTGATATCCTATCATGTTCATCATATACTCACCTTTCTTTGAGAACGAATATTCATCAACGAGTGCTTTATCCTTTATAGCCCGCAAACGGTTGTCAATACATCTCAGATAACCGCAAGCCATCATAATAGAGTAGAGGCTGGTGGTTTCAAGGGCCGGTATAACAGGCATAGCTATTGTAAAACAAACGACCGACAGCAGGATCGATACGATTGTGAACATAGGTTCTTCCTGTACATCAACGTAAAACCTGAAATAGAATAGAATCCGGTTCTAGATCTATTTTCGATTCTCTTCGATAAGCTTGTAAACTTAGGTTTTTCAGGTTTGGAGAACCTTAAGGGTAGCATACGACGTTCCGTGCCGTTAGGTTCTAATGGTGGTAGCCTGACGAAAAAGGCTGTCATGACGTAAACCGCAGTTGTTATAACACCATTGCCCAGGAAAATGTTTCTCAATACGTAGGCTTTCTTCTCGAATCCTTTGACAAACCCGCTCTCTTCAGGTTGAACATGTCGCCATAGTTTCCGGCATGTCTCCATCAGACCCGTAAATCTTTCGCGGTTGAGTATTGCGATCGCGTACCTGAAATATTACCTATCTTTTCGATTCCGTTTAGATTACGAGGTATCTTAAGGATAAGGGATTTTTGTACTTGATAGAGATGCTTTGGACAACGACAGCCTCGCAGACGAGAGTGAGATCGAACTCCAAGTTGGGATCAACGAACATTTTGATGCTCGACCATAGGTACGTGGTATTGTAGATGAAAACCATGATGTGACAGTACATACTATGGAGCCTAGTACCGATGAAGTCGAAATTACGGTTCTCCAGTGGCATAAACGTTGCCGCCCGGGTCATCCACAGATGCGGCGCCGACACCTCCTCGTACGTCCAAATTTTCATCTCCTTATCGTTCATCTTGTGTGCTTATCCAAGCAACAGCGGGGGAAAACAAAAAAAAACTATACCTAAAAGGGTAAATCGAACTTCAAAGTTAAAGACTCGGATGGACGTAGACGAACGCGTAGGGTTGAAGAGTTGCGAGGGCAATATACTCCTTCAGCGCGGTGTATCACGAGTAGCAGCAGCAGCTGTTTGTGTCTGTGTATGGACGCAGCCTCGGGACGCGGACAAAGAGAAAAAGAGAGAGAAAGAGATAGGAGGGCTCTTCGCAAAGCTAGCTTCTGGCTGAAAAATTTATTGGGCTCCTGACTGCGCTCGTCTCGGCCTTACTTTGTCGTCGAAGCCGACAACGGCAGGGTTACGGGGGGGGGGATGGGGGTGAGAAGAAAATGAAGGAGAAGAAAACCGAGGGCGAAGAGAGAGAGAGGGCAAAAAAAAGGTAGAAGAGTATCGCGCGGACGTTGCAAAGAAGTGGAAATCTAAAGTAAAGCCCCCGCGCACCGGTAATTATATCATTTATTTACGCGCGGCAAAAGGGGTTGCGCGTAAGTCCGACATGACGCAACCTATCTCTCTCTCTCTCCCCCTCTCTCTTTGGTTCGTCCGCTCTCGTCGTGGAAAGGAGAAGATGGGTTGGGGAGAGGGTAAGGGCTAAAAGTAGTAGCTAAAAAAAGGCCTCGACAAAGCTCGGGCTCATGATTCTTTTCGCGGCGAGTATTAAATTTTAAGCGACACGCCTTGGGCTATGGACAAACAAAGCTGCGCGCTTCTCTGGCAAAAGCTACTGCTCTCTCGCTTCTCTTGCACTCGGCTTTCGACCGACACCGCGACGTTCCCCAATTGCCTTGGAAGTTCTGGCCGCAAAGTCTGGATTATTTTTTGACCGTTGTATATACACCTTGTTTTTTAAAATTGTTTGCCAAAGGAGAATCCGAGAGTAAGGTAAGACTGCCGGGATTCTTGATTGGATATTGATGATTGTACATATCTGTGTTACAGGTTGATAAGTCGAGATGGAGGGTAAGAAAATAAACAGTCAACAAAGTGAGTCGTTTCATCGCACATTCAGTTTATTACATTTCAAAGAGTAATTACGACGTTCGAAGTCCAACGGTGGAGCTGGGGGGAAATTACATCGTCGCTACGCATACGCAACGGTATTTTTTTTTTCGAAATACAGAAAAGATCGGTGAGAGGAGTGACGAACGAAAAAGATGAAGAAAAGAAAACGAGAAATTAGAACATGGTTTTGCTAAAGCCATTATTTATTAATCTCTCGCTTAATGTCAAGGGGGGGGGAGGTTGTCCTCCGCAAGCTCCCCCATAGCCCGAAGGCAGGCCGAGATTCGAAAAGTGGACAGGGTCGCGCTGCACTTGTCCGTCGCACGAAATTAAATGCAAACGCTTGGAAAAATTGTTCCTTGTTATTGTATTACAATATAGCTGAAAAACGTTTTGATATTATCGGCCACTTTTTCTCATCTTACGTCATTCATCGTTTATATCTCACGCAATCTCTCTCACCCAAAACTCCGAAATGAATCGTCAACGTTCTATTAAAATATCTTAAATAAGTACTTGGAGCAACAGTGATAGATTTCTTCTTTTAATCTTTCTCTCTCTCTCGCAACGAACTGGTCTATTGTTATGCAACTAATTGTGGAGCATCGTACAATCATAAAAGTCTTAATGACGTATAGATGTATATATATATATATATTTATATTTATGTATATTATATTCAAATAGCGTTATCTAATAATTGTCCTTTTTTTCTCGTATTTCATTTTATTTAAGAAAAAATGTCTACGACATCTAAGTTTTTTTTTTAAATTATTTATAATATATAAAAAAAATACAGTCACACTGCATTCGGTCAACATCGTCAATATAACATTGCTGAATCCCATTGAATCGCACATTCTCGTGTAATACTGGAACGCTTGTAAAAAAAAGTTTGACGTTCGTTTTATTTATTTATTTTTCCTCGTCCATTCATTGACCATCTCTTAACTGGCTGTGGATTCGAGAATTTTTTGTTTTTTTATAGTCTGACCCTTTACGCGCTCTCTAGTCACATATATATAACACTTAATAGTTTGAAGTTTTTTTGCGCTTTTTTGTCATTTTTGTTGTTGTTTTGTCTCGTTTTAATTATTTAAAGGTAACGTGCATTAATCGGACTTCTATTTTGTTTTTTTTATTTTATACCATCTTTATAAGAAATATTATCTTTTTATTTTTTATAATACAAAAAAGTTTAGTCTTGGTTTCTTCTTTTTTTTCACGTATCTGTACATTTATTATTAGTATTTTGGTACAATTTCTTTGATATAAATTCAATTTAAGTTTGGCACCTAGTCTTTGATGTCCATATTATCTATTTGATTTAGTTCATTTTTGCATTCTTTTTTAAATTACTTTTAATCGATTATATATTACTGCGAGTACTTGCGAGTTTACTTTTAAACACGCTCAAGTCATAAATTCTTTGGTAAAAAGTATAAATGTTTATATATAAAAAAATCTTAAATCGAAATTAAAAAAAAAAGAATATTTCGTATACAAGTACAAACAAGCATTTCTAGTAATTAACTCGCGAAAGAGTTTTAGTTGAAATGAAAATAAAAAATTTCCACGCGATCAACTTCTTGATCAGTAGTATATCGCTAAATAAAAATAAAAGAAAGAAAAAGTAAAGCGAATGCAAACGGTATACTCAAAGCTAATTAATCCTATCGACTTCAGCTCGATACGTATAATTGGCATGTATTTATCTAAGTCTAGGAAAATGCAGCTTCCTTTACCGATTAATTTAGGCTTTCTGTAATTGCGATTTCGGATCAGTCTTCGTGCGAATCGATTCGTATGATCGTGCGCAAATTGCCGCCGAGTAAACAGCGAACGTTTAATAATACAACAAACGGGCAGCCGGGGCCGTTTCGGCCTCTTCGCCCTTGTCCCTCACCGCTGTTTCAGCTCTATACTCTCACACACGCATTTACAGACGCAGACACGAAGAGAGCACATATACAAATACACTCTCGCTCGGCACAGTCAAAATTATTGACCAACAGCAGCAGCGCGCGCGGCTGCCTGGTGCTGGATAGCTAACGCTCTCTCTCTCTCTCGTACGTCACGCAGGGAGAGATATCCCCATTCTCGCCCGTATATCACACTCGGCTCGCCGGAGCCGATTGAACTCGTCGAGCGATCAAGCGGCAGGGACCGCGCGCTCGCGCGCACCGGCGCGTCAGCATAATTGCCGTTTATGAGCGAGCGCTCGGGCTTTCTCTCTCTCTCTCCCCTGGCTAGGCACATTGATTTCGATAGTCCCGCTCGTCTCACCACCTATACTCCCCCCATCCTATAAGTGTAGGGGGAGGGGGGGGATCTGTCACCCACTTTCGCCACCCCAGCGAGTCTGATGCTCGCTCGCGCGCGACACCTCGAGACAACCCCTCGGCTTTTATATCCCACCTCATCACACACACTAGCCGAGGATCTCGACGTGGCCCAGTCGATAGCTCACCGACTTCTTCTTGGGCTGTCGCTGTAGACTCTGGGTGGCGTTAGGCAATCGCTACGTCAGCCTCCCAGGCTGCTGCTGTCCTGCCTGCAGCTGGGAACAACACTCGTGCTAGACCCAGTATTGGTTCCGCCTTAATAGAGGATTCGAGGTCGTACGGGGCTGGCTGGAGGCTTGAGATGGGCAGGGCAGGTCCGTCGTCTCGAAGCTGCTCCACTCCTCGGCGTCCGGCACGCCGTAGGGATACCTCGCTGATACGTCCATTTCCGAGCCGGTCACGTTTTCCAGAGGACTCAGGGGTATCACCTGCGAAGCGTTCGACAAAAATCGGAGGAACGTGACACGAATTGCTGGGAATTTTCGATTATGAATAAGAGAGAGATGAATAAATGTCGGGTACGTACCTTGCATTGAGGAAGAGTCGAGGTCAAGGTTGGCATCATCGGCGGCAGGGGTGTACTCGAGCTGATACTGTTGGCGTGGTGCTCGTTGACGTACCTCTTGAGATGCGGAGTGGCGGGCAATAGATGATCCGGAGGCCTTGGAAGGGACATTACCGAGGGCGATGGTGGCTCCACCTTGTCCTGATCCTCTTCGCCAGTTTCCGAGCCGGATTTCTTGGGACTACTCTGTCTACACCTTATGGTGACGATGACACAGATGGCGAGAACGAAGATCCCTAGTAACGCGCCCAATAAAAGTGTGTAATCGTTGCCCATGTGTGGTGCTATGGCCATCTCACCACCCTCGTGACCGACCGGATCCATCGGCTCGAGCGAGTTGTTGAAGTAGTCGCTGTTGAGCTTGACGCGGAAGTTGAAGATGCCGGTGGCAGGCTGGAAACGAGGCGCGCTCTGCGGCACCGTCAGCACGAATTCGAAGCTGTCGAGGACGCCGCGCACGTCGTTCGACGGTACCTTCTTACAAACGAGGTAGATGACGCCGGAGAGCAGCTGAGAATGGGAGAACTTGCTGACCTCCTTCTCCTGCAGGCCGCGCTTCTCCCCAGACGACATCGTTCTGTTCATGATCCTCATGATCTTGGCGAATCGAGGCTTGCGCTGGAGCTTGAACACCGGATCGCTACCGGCGAGTTTGGCCAGAGGTGTAGCGTCGAAGTACGGAAGGGTCAGCTTCGTACGGTCACCCGCGTAAACCTCGAGGCTCGAGTTGACGATCATGAGTGGCACCACGCGGATGGGAACGCGTATGCCCCGCAGTTCGAATTCACTGACCCGCGCGCAAAGCTCGAGACTGTCGTTACTGGCGGTCATGTCGCGCTGCACGTATACCACGCTTTTCGACAACAGGTCCGTGTGTTTGAAGCTCGTCGTCTGTTCGCGGATGTGAAGGGCACCGTAATATGGTGCGCGCGTTACCTCGTAGTAAACCAGATCCGGTCGCACGTTCGTCTCGAGCTTCAGATGATCAGTATCGATGCTGGTCGACGTGAGACCCTGCTGAATGTCCACGGGCTTGACGACGCTGACGTTCAATCGAATAGGCTGGATGTTGATGTTGAAGATCTTGTACTCGTGATTGAAGTGACCGTCCGATACCCTGAAATAGAACGTCGACAATAGTAGGGGACCCTTGTGCTCGTAGACCAATCTTGAAGAATCTATGTCCTGCTGGCTGAAATTGTTCGGCTGATGGGTGTTGGTGTTGGAGTTGGGATCGGCGGAAAGTAAGAGCAGCCTGCCGTAGGTCGGGGCGTTTATGATCTCGTAAATAATATCTTTCGGAGCGGTATCGGGATCCGTCGTTAACAAGTGCTCCCGAGTGATTGTCTGCGTTTGATTCTGAACAACGTCGATGTCTTTGATCACTTCGAGCTTGAACGGCTCGTCGTTTATGGGGGTTATGTCGACGGGCACTGACACGTTGCACAGTATCACATGACCCGGGGATAAGTACACCGTAAAGTCTATTTGGTCCTTTAAAGTATCCGAGTGGTCGTGAAAGTAAGCGATTTTACCGCTTTTCGCCTCGCTCTCGGAGAACGTCGTGACGTTGAGGTCAGGTTGGAGCATCACGTGGCCGTAATTCGGCTGCTTGATCAGTCTTACGATTACGTCCGGATTAGCTATGGCAGCCTTTGTGCGTAAGAAAGCGACGATTTCGCTGATATTTATGATGAACGTTGCCGAGCCACCTTCGACGACTCTCACCGGTGTCACGGACACGTAGCGGTACAGGCCACCGCTTGAAATAGATATGTCGATATTGAATACCTGTAAAGTGGAAAACAAAGAGATTTCGTTAATTCACATCAGAATTTTAAATCGACCATTTCTAATTTTTTTAAAAAAATTTACCTGGTTTTTAATAGGAGCAGCAAACAGCGTCTCAATGTCAAAGACAAAACTGTCGCTTGCGTTAAGATTATTGAACTGCTTGTTATGCTCGTACGCGACTTTACTGTCATTCAGATCCTTTTGGGTGAACCGATCGACCTCCACCCACGTTCCCTCGCTCGTTTCCATTATAATCTTTCCCATGTTCAAGCCTCCTTTCACAAAGTATTTTACATCTCTCCGAGGATCCGTGCATTTTGCCAAGAGTAGCTCGCCGGTTATCGGTTTTCTAGCGAGCGGAAAAATATTCAATACTTCATTTCGTTCCATCATTATTCGTATGGGCTTGGTAAAGACCGAGACCGATTGTACGTTCGTCGAGTGCAATCCATCGCTCACGCTAAAGCTAAATTCCGCCCTGCTTCCATCTGTAAAAGAATTTCGCTCATTAAACGGAACATAATATGGAAAACAAGAAAGAACAAAAACTTGTTTTACTCACTTGTATGGGTAAACAGAACTTTCAAAGTATCGATCATCTCCTGAGTGAAATTACGTATTTCGATCCCTTGTGCCTCGACCAGCGAGAAATATCCATTCGATACTTCGTTAACGTTGAACACGAGCTCATCCGACGAGGTATCATTGTCTTTAGCCGCCAAATATTCGTTAACGACGAGGGCAAAGCCGCCTTGCCAGACGCTGAAGCCAGTTCTATTAACAACGATCGGAACTTCGTCGTTGATCGGCTCGATGTTTATCCAGACCTCGAACGGCTCGCTACCTTTCTCCCCCGCTTGCACGTCCATTCTAAAGTAATCCGCGGCAACTTCGTCGCCATTGTTCTTATAGACGATCTCTCTAGCGCTCAATTGTTTCTGGGAAAACTTTCGGGCCGGGTTGTTCCTGCCGTCCAAGATGCTGCCGTGCTTGGGCTTCTCGATTAGCCGATAATCCGTTATCTTGCCGGCGAAATAAGGCGTTACCGCGTAAAAATCGGATTCTTGCAGAATCACGCTCTTACCCTCGAGGACCGTGAGGTTGCGCGACGCGACGTAAAGCTTGTCGGGTATGATGACGACGGTGACGGTGAGATTGTACAGCCAGGAAATACCATTGGTCACGTCGACGATGAATTTATCGTGGGTCCTGTTCGGCGCGGTTTGCACGTAATTCACCCGACCCTCGTTCACGAGATTCTGCTCGAAACGCTTGACCACCTGATTACCCAGATCATCGTTCTCATCTTCTGTATTGTCATCGTGAGATTGTACTTCTAAATATCCGTGCTTAGGCCACTCTTTAACGTAGTAAGTTATCCTGCTGGCAGGTATGTCCGGATGTCCGATCTCCAGGCTCTTTCGGTTCAAAATGACGCTCGTCGCCTCCTCCACGTACACCGTGCTGTTGTGCTGAACCGTCAAGGGCTCCCAATAGCTCTCCGGGAGGACCTTTATCGTGAGCACTCCGGAATCCTCTGCCTCCCTTACTTTGACCCGCAGCGCCACCTGGTCAGACTTCAACGATTTGCCAATGTGCTTGTAAGCCACGACATTTTTTTGCATTAGGTCGCTCCGATCGAACGTCGATGTCTCCCTGCCGTGCTTCAATATCACACCGTATTTAGGCCTCTGCAGCACCGTGAACTCGATGTCCGTGGAATTGGCGAACACGTTAGTCTCCGCGTCGACGTTGCTCAGCGTCAAGTACACCGTACGATTCGATTGGACTATATTATCCCCGTGGAGAACCAACTTGACGAATGGCCGACCGGCTTGTATCTCGAGATCGTCGTTGGCAAATCGCTCGCCGTCGCTCACCGTAAAGTCGATCCTCTCGAACTCGTGATTGCCCCGGTGTTTGTAAACGATCTTCTCGTCGTCCACGTCCTGCTGGGTGAACCTGTTGATCTGGTACTTGGGCTTGTCTATCCGATAGATCTCCCCGTTACTGAGCTGCTTGACCATGTAGACGAGGTCGCTCGGCCGGGTGCCGAGGTCGTCGTCCGTGTACAAAAGATCGGCCCTCGATATGATCTTCTCGGACTTGGAGACCACGTGGAATATCCGACGGTTCAGTCTCCTCGGCGAATTGTCGTTCCTCAGCTCCATCTCGATGTGAAAGCTTCCTTTGTACATGAAATCGGTATCGTCCGCCGACAGAGCGAGAAATTCGAAGGAATCGTCGGTCGTCTCGGTGTCGTCGTGGATGTAGAATACCGATTGCCGGGCGAGCTCCTCCGATGTGAAGTAGGTTGTGTTCAATCTGACGGGCAGGGAATCGTTGTAAAGCGCGAGCCAGCCGTGACGGGGCTTCTCCGTCAGGTTGAAGCTCAAAGACGTCACGCCGAGCTCGTGATAGTTGGTACGCGTTGCCCTAAGGGCAATCCTCTGTCCCTCGATCACGCGGACCGTCTCGGTGCTGTGAAGCAAATTGAACTCGCCGGGCGGGGAGTAGTGAAAAGTTAGGGAGGCCGTGAGGTCGGAGCACTGGGGCGCTGTGACCTTGATGAGGATCGAGTCGTCGATGATTGAGAAGGCACGTCGGTAGAGTCGATAGCGCAGCCGATTGTTATCGACGTCTTGCTGGGTGAACGTCTGGCCGACGTTGAGTCTCTCGTAATCGAGATAAACGTGGCCGTATTTCGGGCTCTCTAATAAACTGTAGAGTATCATGTTGCCCTCGGTAACCAGAGGATTCGTCCGGAACTTTATGCTTTGAGAGTCAATGATAACGTCCGCCGCGTTTGTGAAATTGACACCGCTCCGATGAATTTCAACGAGTTCGAGGATTATAAAGGTGATGTTAAAGTCATAGACCGTGGGCGGGTAAACTTCGCGGACGCCCGCTTGGAATTTGAATCCGTCGTTACGAGGACTGCCTACGCTATGAAGGTACCTGGAAAACAAACGAAAAGAGAAAAAAAAACAAAATAAAAATAACGAGTTTAAAGTGCCGATTAAAAGGCATTTTATCCCCTCCCCTCCCTTTCTTTTTTATGCATCTTTTATTCATGGAATATTGAAATTTTATTCGAAAAAAATAATGAAATGTACTGAATATTCAAATAAATAACAACGTAATTAACAGATGTTTATGCAGACCTCACAGCCTGTTGCTCGAGATCGCGACTGGTGAAATGATCGGTGTTGATCCAAGGCTGATTGGTATCTCGCTGACGCTGCAGCACCCCGTACTGAGGAGGCCGCACGATCGTATAGCGTATCTCGACCCTCGCGTCCTCGGCGTTTGTGGCGAATGAGACGTTGGCGGAGGTGAGATAAGAGGAGGAACGATGAACGACCACCAGGCCTGTGTTGTGCTTTAGCTTGAGGCTCAGGGGATAGGTGACGACGCGCAGATAATGAGCTGGACTACTCGCCTCACCGTCGCTCACCCGGATACCAAGCACCGCTTTCGTTTTATCTGGGGGTGGTCGGACGGATGAGAAAAAAAATAGGAAAGTATGTAGAGGTAGCGTTTTGAAAAAAATGGGTGCATATGGAGAGGGGACTACTCACTTTTGCCGCTGTGCACGTAATCGACGGCGCCGCGCGCTAGCTCGGCCTGGGTGAACGTGTGAACGGGCTTGCCGACGTGGCTGGCAAGCTCGCAGTGTCCGACGTCGCTGTCGTTAGCCAGGACCGTGTAGACGAGGGATTCCGGCCTGGTGTCCGGGTCGACTGCCCACAGCAGATCCTTCGTCAGTGTCTTTCGGGTGCCCTGTAACACGTCGGCGAAAACCCATTCCCATCGAGAACGAACCATTTGTATCGGCTTTCCCCCCCTAGCTTGTGCTCACTGGTTGTGTCGAAGAAAACTTCGTAATTGATTTAGAGCACGGATGCGCTCGGAATGTCTATAAATTGCGGCGCCGGCATGCGCGCGCTACGGCTGTTACTACTGCGGCTCCCCTCCTCCCTCTATACGCCGGAAAGAAACAACGGGTCCAAATGCCAGAGCTTCGGCTTTTTCCAGCCACATTTTTTTAACCCCCCCGCCTCCCCCAACGCGCCCTGTGTCTCTCTTCCCCCCCTTCGGCTCTTTTCACTCGACCTCTTTCCACCCACCCACCCCCTTCTCCGAAATCCCCGAGGTGACTATACGCCCAGAAAGACAGAGACAGCTGGAGAAATAGTCCGATATCGTAAAAATCAGCTTTCGCTTTGATTTTTTGCATCTCAATTATTCGCCGAAAGTTTATCGAGAGAAGAATTATTTTCCCTCCGCCAGGACAGTCAGAGAGAGAGGGTGAGCTTTTGGATGCGGTATACTGTGCTGCTGGCTATCTCTCGGCGTAAGAAATTTTCCGAACACTCCGCGGAGACAGAGAGCGAGAGTTGGCTCGCTGCCCTCTCTCGCGCGCTCGCGAACGGAGGGAACGAGGAGGAATGAATTATTTATGTTCGTTCCATCGCGCGCGCGAGCCCTCTCGCCCTTCTCTCTCGCCCTCCCCGCTGCACTGATTAATTGCATCCGCCCAAAAGTTTGAGTAAAGTTGTTTTGTTTGAGATAAAGTCCCTGCACCTCCGACTCTTTTTTTTCCCTTCTCTCTCTCTCTCCAACCACCCCTTCTTCCTCAGTCTGTCGCTTCCCGGTCTTCTCTTTTTTTTTCTTCTCCTTCGTTCTCTCTCTCGCTCTTTTGGTAGCCGAGATATGTGTTACTTTAGCCGAGCTCTCGGTACTTAAGAACCTCCCCTTCCCCCCTTGAAGTTTCTAAACTTGCGCAGTTGCAACTTTTAATGGTTTCTCAATAATCATAAATATGCAACTGTGCAGCCTGTGTCGCGCGTAGCAAGCTATAAGAGAGACGACGACGACGAGAGAAGGGAGAAGGGAACTCTTAATTTGCCCTGAAATATGATTTTGCGCGCGCGGCTGGCCGGTTCTTCGGCTTATCCAATTTTTATCGACGCTAGTTAAACAACTGGATAACTGCTCGAGATAAAACTGCGAACTCGATTAGCGACTTATTATTCTTGGGGCAAAGGCGCGCGCGCGCGGGGCAGAGGTTGCCCCGTCGTCGAAGAGTTGAAAAAAAAGAGAAGAGCAAAAAAAAAGGAACATCTTCCTGACTCTTTTTACTCGAAGAAGCAGCAGCTCCGGTAGTCACAGGGGGGGGGGGCGTCAGGCTGTCGAGCCGGCATTAAAGCGATTTATACTTGCGCAGCCAGAGGAGGGAGAGAGAGAGAGAGAGAGAGAGAGA
>JAPYYQ010003024.1:0-18910 GCA_030522585.1 Anagyrus pseudococci | reverse complement strand
AAAAAATCTGGGAGTTCCGACACCGGGATTCGAACCCACGACCCACTTGAATCGTCGATGTACATACGCACAGCCAAGACGTGAGCCTTAGACCGCGTGACCATCGACGACCCCTAAAAACGGCGCGTCGCGAAGAAAGAAAGAGAGCCCCCCCCTGAGCAAAGAGCGCGCAACGAAATTAAACCATAATTCAAGAAAACGATCGGGCAAGCCTCGTCTCTTAATTAGCCGCAGCAAGGAGAGCATTGATCAAACGAAAAACGCTGGCGCTGGTCCCGCGTACAAGGGGGGCGACTAGTTTAAAAGACCCACCCTCCGGACTCCGCCCATAAAAATCGTCTCTCTCATTAGTCGCAATTGCGCCTCTGCAATGCAAGCATGTGGCGAGAGAAAGAGCGCGTTGCCGAGAGAGCGTCAACGAGCGCGCCTGGGCATCCGCGGCACTCATTCGCAGTAGACCAGCAGCGGTCTATACTCGTCCGCGTATACCGCGAAAGTAATCAACTGTGTGCTAGAGCCCCCCCCCCCTCTCGCCCATCGGGCGTCAACAAAAAAGCTCAACTCCCATGGAGCCAGAGCCCTCCGTTTCTTTCTGCCGCTGCGTGGCTATGTGGGCGCGTAAGAGGACTAATCGATCGCGAATCGAGAAAACGGCCGAGCGTGACGGGAGTCGCGCGAGTTGCCGCAAAAAACGAGCCTTCGTAGAGATGCACGCGTGTGTGCGTGTGTGTGTCTACGCGCACGTATCGACGATTTGAGGAACGTATGCCCGACATGGCGATGCTCGGAATTCCTCCTCGGCTTCTTCTTTCCCGCGCGGACACAGCTTGCGCGCCTCTTCGACGATGGCTATAATGCGCGAAGAAAGAGAGAGAGGAGAGGACGAGTTTCGAGCCCGCGGCGGAATCCCTCTTGTACAGACGCAGCCGCGCGCGGCTCTGCTCCCGCGCGTGACCTTTTCTTTATCCCCTTCCCCCGCTCGGCAAACTCCCTATTCTTGCTCTTTCTTCCTCCCGTTCGCGTTCCCTCTCTTTCTCTCGTTCGCGGACTTCCTCAATTCCATCTCTATCGCCCGCGGCTCCCTATAACCTTCTCTCTCCCCCGCCGGCGTATATATATACCTGTCTCTGCGGCTTATAGCTCTTCCTCCTTTGACCACGCGTCTCCCTACCGTAAATTCGTGTTTACGGCGGAGGCTCGATTCCTATACTGCTACTTCCGACGCTAATGCCTAATACGGAAGATTAATCTTCGTCAGTCTCTTATCTTCAAACGTTAGACTATACGCTCGACAACGTAACGTCTTTGTCGTTCTTCCGCACGTCAGTGTCAATCGCTTTCGTGCTTTATTTTTTCGCTACTGCAAATTTTATTATAATTGTTTAATGGACAAAAGTTAAAAGAGAAACTAGCGAAAATTTAATATTCCCCCCTCTCTTGTCAATATGTATATTAATAGTACGACATTGAATTAATACATTTATTAACATGAATATCGGCGATTATCCATATAAAGAACACGAGCTGCTCTCGGTGAGTAAGCGACGGCCAAGAAAGAACCTGGTGGCCGCATAATGCCGGCGATAATTGAAGAAGCTCGCATTACCCGGCTCACCTTATTTCTTCCTTTAGCCCCCCGCCCTCGTCGCGCTCTCGTGGTCGTTGTATTGGCCGGTAAGAGCGATCGGCCGGCCCGTTCTTCTCGTTTAACTTTCAATTTTTCCGTTGTCTCTCTCTCTCGAATCCTCTCCCTCTCTCTCTCTCTCTCTCTCTCTCCGGCTCATTTCCCGGCTTAATTTAACGTTGCTTTATACTTTGTTACGTCAAGCCTTTCAATTCATGTGTCCCTCTTTCTCTCCTTCTCTCTCTCATACCGCTCCAAGAGCAAGAGAGAGAGGGAGGCTAGGGAGTCTGGACTTTTATTTTCCTTTCGGGCAACAGCAGCAGCAGCTTCTCTCCCGACTCATTCTTACTTTCCGACTCATTAGTCCCATCTCCCGTTGGCCTCTTCTCTTCCTCTAGTCTTCGGTTGCTCGTTTTATCTCTTCTCCTTTATACCTCCTCCCTCTGTCGGCCTTCTTCTCTCTTTCTCTCTCTCTCCCTCTCGCGTTGCGAAACGCCCGGAGAAGCAACAGTGCTTCTGCTATTACTATCCCGTAGCTCCAAATATGGTGGCTGATGTCTCCGAGGCGTTGCGTTATATATCGCCGCACCTCCCTCCTCCTCTCTTTCTCTATGCATGAGAGAGTGATTGCGCAAAATAGCACGGCCACTCCTCGTTACAACTTGTTCGTACATCCACGTTTTAGCGCTTCCAAGTTTCATATTATTTGATGCTGAGCTTTTCATTGTCCCGTGTAGGGGTAACTTGGATCTTTAAAGCTACAAATGAAAATTTCTGGTGAAATGCTTTCAGAGTTGGTTCATTTTTGAGCTAAGATTCTGCTCTAAATAAACTGAGGATTAGTATAGTAGTTCAACCACTTTCGTTTTAAGAGATTGTGATGTGTCAAGAATCATTGTAACTGACGGATATTATAATTTCAGAAATCTTAAGTTACAGAAATTCAAATGATTGAATAAAGAAAGATTTCTAAATGAATCTATAAAATAGATGTCAAGACGTACGTCACATCTTCGAAAGACACGTTTCAAGCATCTATCGCAACAAAACAAACAATCCATCTGCCCACGGTATAACATGAGTCATCGAGCAAAACGAAAACCGCCAATTTTGCAGTTTCTCCCGTGAAACGAGCAAAAGCTCATCTCGCAGCCCGAGTGGGTAGCTTCTAACACCGAGACGTGTCATCGCGCACTACCCTGCCTTCTCAGCCGTTTCAATTTGTCATCGTGGCAGTTTCGCGAAATGAAGCTCGCGTAGCAAGGCCGAAGACGCCGTTATAGGCAGCGCGCCTCGACAGGTGTACATGAGCGCGCGCAGCAGCCAACGCGCGTTTCCCATATAATCGGCTTGTCCCCGGCGTCACGCGCCCACGGAAATGCGATGGTGTATGCGCGGCTCTGTTTTTGTCGAGGAAACGAGCTGACACACGCCGAACTAAACGCTAAAGTCTGGGAGTTGTGGCGTAGCTTCGTGTGTCCAGCTGTACGGTTTCCCCTTTGCAGAGGTATACTGTAAGCCTTATCTGTTGCGTATGTGCAGATGATGTCATTGCTGATCGTTATGGATCATCTGTGAGATGGTTCGCTGGACATGTGTGTAATTAATATTAAATCTCTCTTGCGTGGTGTAGTTTTTGATTTTTTTTTTAATCGAATGATTTTTCAATGCGCCCTTGAGTATAGATGCATGAGAAAGTATGTTTCTGTTATGAAACTTGAACAAAATAGGAATGTTTCGTGTAAATTAAATTTTTTCTAGAACAAAATTTCTTGTACATCAAAAAACATTGATTCTATTGCACCCTCTTGGCGAGAAGAAAAATCTCAATCTCAATATACTCCGTGTATTATTTACTGATCTAACTAAATAATGCGCCACTAACACACAGGGCAAAATATGAAAATCTCTTCTTCTCTGGCGAATATACAAGCGAATCTACAAGCCCAACATCAAAGCTCGTCCTCGCAAATTCCGTGTCCGCGTACACATAGCCGCTGGAAAATTTTTCAAGCACGCAATTACACGGGTGCTCTTTCTCTCTCTCTCTCTCACGTGAGTCTGTACAAGCACTTGTGGGAAGAAGCGCGCGCGAGAGAGAGAGAGAGAGAAGGGGGCTGTTCTCGTCGAGCTACCGCTTAGCTGCGGGTTCGACAATTACGGAGCTATACACATCGCGAGAGAGATACCCTTTCGACGCCAATGACGGCCGCTGTTATTACGGACAATTACTTTCTCCGCGAGAGATAGAAGAAAAATCGATCTCCTCTCGCTGTCTAATGCATGCGTGCGAGAGTCGCGAGGAGGGCGCGTGTGTCCTTCGTATTATACGCGCGTCCCGTCCTCGGTAGGTATAATTACGGCACGCCACACCGTCTGACCTTCGTTTCTGGATCAACGTGCGCGCAACTGCCTCTCTCTCTCTCTCTCTGCGGAGAGACGAGCACACAAGGATCGTGTTTTACTAAAACGCCGCGTTTACTAGTTTATCAAGCTCCGAGCGTATACGCTGAAATTTAGTGTTTGCTTTACCCTCTCGCAGACCGATCGTTCGCACACAGGTGAATAAGTACCAGTGGAGCAGCAGTTACTTCTTTTTTTCTTTTCTCTTCTGCCTCTCTTCCAGGCGCGCGCGCCTGTAGGTATGTTACACGTACACGCGAGAGCGAGCGAGAAGGGCTTGTTCCCGAGCGCTATATAACAGATAATTCGCTCGGCTGGATGCAATTAGAGCGCAATAAGGTAAAATTTAAAATTTTAATGTCCCTATACTCTTGCCGCTGATACGGGAGAAGTAGGCGAAATGCAGAGCGAATGATACATAAATATTTAGACGCCGTTTTCTAATGGCCAAGCGCGCCTTTCTGTTTAATATCGCGCGTGTATGCACGCCCGGCTATTACCGGCAATGTCTTCACTGACGTCCTGAGCTTACGCCTATATACGCGTATATTTGCGTGCTTTAATGTACGGCATGCTCTCTCTCTCTCTCTCTCTCTCTCTCTCTTTCTTTTTCTTGGATTATATTCTCGTATTTATTTAAAGCGCAACAATTTTTATTTACAAATTAAGCGCTCGCTCGTTGGAGCGTACAGCCGTTCATTTACAATTAGCATTAGGTAAGCATCGCTGAATCTGTACGAAGGGGAAAAATGAGTTCTCTTTCTTTTTTTCTCTCCTTAGGCTCGCAGTGAAACGAACGCAAGATAAACTCTCGGAATGAAAAAGTGTTGTAGTAGAGGACTACGGGGGATGGGGGGGTGTGTGGGATGAGAGGAACAATGTCGAAGATGTAACGGTGTCGATATTGGTCCGAGTCGCTGGTCTACATGTATATGCAAAGAGATGCATCGGCCTAGGACGGGGGCGAGGAGGAAGAGAGTCGCGCACGGTGGGCTCCCTCTCTCTCCCTCGGTATATCCCCGATGTGGCGTGCCCACTCTCGCGGTGGCGGCGCCACGGATCTCTCTCTCTCTCTCTCTCTCTCTCTCTCTCTCTCTCTCTCTCTCTCTCTCTCTCCCCCTCTCCACCAGACGCTCCACGTGAATTTTCCAGAGCGCCGAACGATCTGATCCCTCTCTCTCTCTCTCGGCTAATTGTTCCTTCCTGCCCTGTGAGAGAGTCTCTCTCTCTCCCCTGCAGAGGCGTGTGGAGAGAAAAGAAAGACGAGTCAAGTGCAAGCCTCAGGATTTTAAATTTTTTATTACAAGCTCACTTTACCGAGCTGTATACGGCCCGGTGCTTCTTTACGATCCCCGTACGCGTGTGCACATACGCGGAATGGGCGCAGGTCTAAGGGGATCTTTCGAGGAAATGCTTTTGAATTTTATGGCTCTCTCTCTCTTTCTCGGTTTGTTTCTTACCCCCGGCTAATTGACTTGTTTTCGTTTCGGCTCTTGTTACCCTGAACCCGAAGAGGAGGTTAGTGGAAAATTGATGGTGGAACCTGGGGAACGATTATTTTTTTTTTTTTATGAACTATGTGTATAATAGTGTGCCCAACTGATTTCGACCGTTTTTTCTTTTGTTACAGATGAGATGCACTTCTCCGATACCCTGGAGCCCTGTAAGTATATTACACCGATGTTTACACTGATCATTGAGGCTTATTAACCATACACGGCTAAAATCATTATTTAAAATGGCTTGCGTTTTAAAGTTCGCTTAAGCACCAAGTCGCGTCTGTTTAAGAGCTCGTAAAGACGAACGACGTTATAGACGAGGAATAAACAAGGAATCGCAAAATTTGCAGTTATATATCCCGCGGCCGTAATAACAAGCGCGTATTAAAATTCTTGCATAATACGAATAAAAGCAAAAATGAGCGACTCGAGTGAGAAGTATAACGATGCAACAATAACAAGCGATTAAGCATAAGGAATCCACAAAGCAGCTGCTTCATAAGTGTATTTATGATTTAACGTAGTCCATGTGGAGAATATTTGAAATGCTAATTTCCATTCGCGATAATTAAACCTTAATCACGTGATAGGCGCGCTATTAATAAAGCTCTCTTCACGCTCGGAGAGCTTCCTTTTCCACCTGTACACTATACTGCGCGTTATCGAGTTCACGACGAAATTCCGTACAAAACCGATAATTTGGAAAAAGAAAAAAAAAGTAGATTCGCCGAAAACTGGAGACCGAGGCTCTCTCGTTAAGATTAAATTTCGCTCGAGGGCATGCTCTTCTGGTAAAACCTCCAACGAGATAGGCAATTTAGGAGCAACGAGCAAAAAAAGAGCCCGCGCGTTTGCTGCACTTTATCGTCCCGACATTTTTCGGCAGCCCAAAGTCAAAGAGCCTCGAAATAAGTGCGGAGAGGGAGAGCCTCGGGGGTAGAATAAGAAGAAGAGGAAGCAGCCGGTCCGACGAGTTTGAAAATTTTAGCGGTCGATGCACCGCCGAAAAAAATTCCAGCGCTACATACGCAGTTCGCGCGTGCTGTGGACACGCATATAACGTAGATGTATATGTATATAGGTGCGCGAGCGCCCCAGCCGCGGCTAATCGTTTATTTATAAGGCGTCCGCGCATCGGTGATATTCAAATTTTTAACGGTACACCGACGGCTTTTTTTGTGTCCAGCCGGCTCCCCCGCCCCCTCTCCTCTCGCTCGCTCTCTTGGCCGAACTATCAAGATCCTACGCGAGGGGCCGTCGATGCCAACACAGGGGAATAATTGAAGTTTGGCTTAATAATGGTTATTATTAGCCTGCGCACACGCGCCTTTTTTTTTCTTTTGTACTGCTGCTCTGGCTCTTCTTCTTCTTCTCTTTTCTTCGGCGAACATGAAAAAATTTCGCGGCTCGCCTGTAATTAGGAAAAGGAGATTTTTAATCTCGTTATAATTGCGTTACGCAACAGAACATGCCTCTCTCCTTCTCTGTCGGGCTATATATCTGCGTTTTATTTTGTGTAATGCTTATCGCGTGTATATCGCGATCTTGGATTAACTGGCTTGAATAACAATTCGAATTTTTCGATGTTATATTTTAGAGCTTGTTGTTCGGTTTTCTAAACCGGCTATTATGTCCGCTCAATAAATGTGTATACTGCGGGTATGTGGTACTTAATTGATATACTTTATACTGTAATAATTCTATTCATATACTCGCGATTAAAGAACATCTACATATTTCAAATATTGGGTTATCAATTCTTTTATACCTGCAATTATTCGTCGTATAAAAGTTATTAATAAAAAAAAAATTCTCATTCACATATTAAATAAAATATTCCACAAGCATCTAAAATCATTGCTCGTACGAAACCCATCGAAACATTTATTAAAGATCAATAAGATTACACGAGACGCTTTCGAAAAGCTCACTGACGTTCGATTCTGAAAAATCGCTCTCGAGCCATCAGAGGCGTGTGCGCGTCGCCGAGTTCGTTGGTGTTCTCGCGGGCGGCCAGCTCCTCAGAGGGCCAGTGGCGAAGCCAACGGTATATAGCCGAGAGCGGCTGGATAATTACGATTGCGATTGCATTTCAATAACCCACCAGGGGCGCGTGACCGTTAGCTCTCGCGCTCTGCTCGAGCTTCTTCCTCGTTTGTTCAAAGTCTTAGCTTCCCCCTATCTCGTTGCCGCAGTAAAAACTGTTGTTATTAATTGCTAGTTACAAATAATAATAATAATGATCGCTTCTCTCTCTCTCTCTCTTCTGCCGCATCGTCAGCTCGTGCGAAAATGCTGATTGGTCGCTGCTCGCTTCCGAGCTACGGCGCAATTTCCTACAGCCAGCTGTACTCTCGTCCCCCTTTTTCATCAACTTTGGCACTTTAGTGAGGAACGCTAATGAAGCGCAACAGTTGTACAAAGACGGCTACTGTATTTGCCGCGGGACGATCGTCGCAGCAGCAGAGACACGCACGTGCCTGTACGTCTGAGAACTTCCGCGGACGATGACGTCTCTTCTGATGTGTCTGTGTGTATAAGGTGGCTCATGAAAATAAGCTGTATATAGCTCTCGGTGTGGCACGTATACGCCGTGGTCCTTCCGTATGCGTAGGTATATACGTAAGCAACACCTGTCAGGCCTGTACAAATCCAAACGAGCCTCTCTCTCTTGAGTTTATATTCGTATGGGATACGCGAGAAAAGGGAAAATACCAGCTGGAGCCGAGAGAGAGAGAGGCGAGATTTTCACTCCGAGAGATGCGGAGCGTAGGTAAACAGAGATAGGGGGGAAATGTTGGATGGCGATGAGATTCAAGATTGGTATACGGCCGGGGAAAAAATTTATCGGACCTCGAGAGAGGGAGTGCGACGCCGCGCTATACACTGTGCGGCTGTAGCAGTATGGCTTATTCGTTGCTGCCGCGCGGCTATACGTGGACTAGGCAAATAATTGCAGTATTTCTTCGCGATGTCTTACTAATTCACCCCAGCGAGTCTTCGAGCCGACGGATTTTCTCGGGGATGTATATACGTGCTGGCTTTCGATTGGAAGCTCTGTTGCTGCAGGATTGACCAATGGCTTCGAATGCGTCCGCGCGTGCGCGTTTAAGTGTTCGACGGGTGTAACTTATCACTTTGCACTTCATTTGCGTGATTTTTTCTTCTTTTATATCTATAGAATTTTTTTAGGCCTTTAGATTTGCCCCGAGTAAACACTTTACAGTGGGCTGACTGTATCGTGAGAAAAATAAATGAAAATATTGACATGAACAAAGGCAACTTGAATAGACAAAGAAAGGCAGACCGATCGTACGAAACAATTACAGTATTTGTTGTATCGGAATCTATAATGTAGTCCTCCTCCTCCTCCTCCTCCTACTCCGCCGTCTCGTCGTCGTCTGCATCCCTCTCGGCACGACGATCTTCCAGCCGCATAGCTAAGGGAAGGGGGCGCGAAGAAAGTCCCTCACCTACAGAAGAGGGAGAGGGTATGAAAGTCGAAGAAGAGGAAGGGGGAGAGATAGCGAGGCAAGAGCTGTCGGGGGAGGGGGGGACTTAACTTTTGACCGTGATTGTCGGCGGAGCATCCGGCTGAGGAGAATCCGCAGCGAGCGGAGCAGTGGCTTGTTCCGCGGCTAATTTGAAGAAGTTGTACGACGGAGGGTTGCACGCGCGAGCAAGAGAGAAGGAGAAAGAGAGAGAATCGGAGGAGAAGGCGCGTAATTGCGTGGCTCTCGTGTATATACTCGTGTAGCGGCTTAGAGGCGCAGGGAAAACGAAACAAGGGTTCGGGCCGTGTTTGCTCTCTCTCTCTCTCTTTCTCGGCGCGGGCGCCTTGGTCCCCGTTCTGATTGGCTGTAATTGGAGATGTAAGTGGAACTGTTACGTGTCGGGCCCGACGGGCGACAGAGAGAGAGAGAGAGAGAGAGGGATCGCGCGCAGCAAAGGGGAGGAGAGAGAGAGCTTGCGCTCGCAGGTAGCCCTCAGTGATTGATTGCGCATATTGTGCCTCCGCCCCCCCCCTCACCTTGCCCCAACCTCTTTGACTTTGATTGATAGGGAATCATCTGACAAGATAATTTCTCCGCGGGGAGAGAGAAAGCAAAAAGAGTCCCCGAGCACTATACGGCGCTCCGCAGAAAGAGAGACTTGCCTCCGAGACGCCCTCGTCCCCTTTCTCTCTCTCTCCTCTCCCTGAGTCGCAGCCAGCACGACACACTCGCGATTATTTAATTGATGCCCCCCACCCGCCTACCCCTCCACTAATTGCCATACGTAATTACCGTGTGATTTGCTTGAGAGGGGAGGGAGGATTGTTCGGAGGACGTGCATAGCCAGACAGAGCGTGTGTGTGTGTGTGTGTGTATATAGTCGAATGAAGTTGTGACCGAGTCAATTGCTACGCTGCTAACATGGCGCTAAGGTGATTGAGCTTGAAGACTTTTATTGGCGATTTTGCTTGAATGCGTAATGTGCGATTTGCCGTAGAGGGGGGGATTACTCGAGATGATCTGTTTTTATTTTTTTTTTTCACCAACTGACGCGTAACGTGTAATTAGGTTCTATTTTGCTAATGACAACGGCAAATCCACGCGTTTAAGTCGAATGTTTCTCTGGATAAATATATAGGCTGCGGTTAATGGCGCTTGTATATTTTCATTGGACGTATTATGCGCCTGAAATACCTTGATAAAAAGACAGCGATGTAAGGCGAGGTGTTGCTAAGCTGAAGTTTAAATTGTGAAATAAAACGAATATTGGCGTAAACGTAATTGTAAGCTGTTCAATCGACTTTTGTTATAGCAATTACAGAGATATTTTTTATTAATATGCAGACAAGAGGAGTTTATTTAACGAATTAATAATTTAAACAACTGTTGCAAATTATTAAATTGATAAATTCGTAAGAAGTATTTTCATCGGTTAAACAACGATCAGTAGAAAATTATACCCCTAGTCCAGGCGCATAGGCATGTCTATACAAGCCCAAAACTTAAAAATTTCAACGTGCATCATCCTCGAAAAATATACAGCCGAACGAAAGTTGGGTATACAAGCCCGCTATAGCGCACGGAAGTGGATTCCGTTCGCTACATCGTACCGAGAGAGAGAGAGTCACCACCCATAGAGCAAGAGAGAAAGAGAGGGAGAGATAGGCTCGAGATCCTCTCGGCTGCGTCTTCCGGCGTTGGATTTTAACACACGAACTTCCTTCGCGTGCGGCCTATCGTCGATTCCTCGAAAGCTCTTTGCACCCAGCTCGCGCGAGCGCTAGCTCTCTCGTATATGCATACATCATTTAATGACAACCCCCCACCCCCTCCTCCCCCGCCCCGACAGCACGTGCGCGCGCACAGCCGAAGCTCCGGGGGGAAAAATACGTGTCAAAGACAGAGGAGCAAGAGAAGGAGAGGGAAGGGTATACTTCTTCCGCCAAGTGAGAGGGCAGGCGCGTGTCTATACATTATCCGGGTGGACGGAAGCGAACGGGAGTTGCCGTGCGCCCGAGTCAGCTTGTTAATGGATTCGTTAAAGCTGATACTCTGGGCGAAACCAGAGAGGGGCCCTCTCTGCTCTCCTGCGCTCTCTCTCTCTCTCTGTCTCTCTCTCTCTCTCTCTCTCTCTCTCTCTCTCTCTCTCTCTCTCGGGGTGGAAAGAGAGAAAGAGGTGAGAAATATCGCACGTGACTATCGGGACTATGGCTATATCGTATGGGAGCTTGAATTTATTTTGTTTGATTCTCTCGTTTGTGTGTGCGTGTGTTATCTGTGTCAGAACTTGGTTGCGATTAATGAATTCGATGGGACTGCGAGGTATACTTGGGAGGGAGGTTGCTTCGTTTGTTTTGCCATGAGCGAAAAGTCGCAGATTAGCTATAGCCAAGGATCGTTTGTCATTATTCGCTGACTCGTTCTTTTTCTCGTTAGTCTGTAGGGCTTTTATGGATCAATTGCAAATTGTTTCAAATTGCTCGCACGCAAACGAGGGATCGCTTTAAAGCCGAATAATTGAATTTCCCTCCAAACGGTCCCAATTCATAGATCTTGTTATAAACTCGCCCCCACGCTGTAATGTATACATAGTGAACACGAGAGAGAGAAAGAGATCTGCAACGCGACTAAGGCCAAGCTCGTAAAGAATGGCGCTTATTAATCTGATCGCTAGGCGAGTTAAAACAGGATCTCGCTCTCGCCGCGCGCGCAAGAAAGAAAGAGATGCCAGGCTAGGCAGATATAACAGAATTAACCGATTAACAGCGCGCAACTCGGCGCTTAACTGTAACTTCTCCCATAACTGGTCCCGTATCACTTTCGCACAATGATGTCTTCCCCCAGCCCATTACATCGCCGCCGTCGTTCGGTATCTCTCTCTCTCCCCAGCTGCACGCATCAATTTGACACACATACAGAGAGCTTGCGTATGGGCAGGCGGGAAAGCAAGTCGTAATACCAGATATCGGCGGAGTGTGCGCTAATCGGCTAGGCTCTATTCAGCGGCGGCGATCGACTAGGTCTCTTCTGCCTCATAACTCATATGCGATGTTCCCTACGCGGGAGAGAGAGAGAGAGGGACGATGTACTCGGTGCAACATTGCTGCTGCAGCTGCCGATCGTGAGCATAGAGAGTGGGGGGGGGGCTGTCCCCCCGATAAGGTTCTCCGGACACACTCGATCGTCTTTGCTATAACGAGCGCGCCGATGGACGATCGGTGATTTACCGGCCCAGGCCGCACACCGCTTGTAATCCGAGCACTACTCTCTTTCTCTCTCTCTCTCACGTGCGCGCGATCACCGTTACGCTTGTTGCGCGGCCTATACCTCCCTCGTCCTTTTATCTCTCCCCCTCTCTTGAGCAGTGCGGGGATGAGAGAGAGAGAGCTTTTACATACGCGTGCTGCTCGATTGAGAAACTTACCAGCCGGCCGCTACGGTGAATATTAGACCGAGCAGAGTACGCGAGTGGGGGGGGGGGAGGAGAGCAAGGAACGTTTGCGAAAATTACGCGCAAAGACGTGCCGGATGAGATTCGCCCGAGCGTTATACTGCTCTCGCTTCTACTGCCGCTGCTGCCGCTGCTGCTGATCGACTTTTACAGTTACACGTCCCCGACCTCTCTCCTCCTCCTCCCCCTCGCACACCCGCCCGAGGCCGAGGTCGCAGGCTCATTAGGATATCTTATCTATACGTGGCTACAGCTGCCTATACCCCTCCCTCCCACCCCTACACGCGATTATACAAACGTGTATTCCTCTCCGTATTGGTTGGTACACGCTTCGTTTGCCTTGTAAGATCTTCCCTTCGAGCGCCGCGATACACGTGCTTTTTAGATGAACCGCCTCTCGAGATATTTGGTCCGTCCTAGCCCCGAGTGTATAGAGTTACGGTATGCGAACGAGAAAGGGAGAGAGAGAGAGAGAGAGAGAGAGAGAGAGAGAGAGAGAGAGAGAGCGATCGGTAGCTCGGTCTGGATATCCTCGTTTCTGCGAGTGAAGGGTATTTCGGCTCGATTACCGGTCATTATCGCGAACGACCATCGACACTGCGTTCTCTCGTACGCACACACAGGTGTTGGCTAGTGCGAATGTTCTCTGATAATTTACGGTATATCCCCGCGTAATGACTCATAATTTTATTGGGTAGTCTTCGCTGGTACATGGACATTTCGATACTTATACGTTGAATCGTCACGCAACGATTGCCGATTCCCTATGCGATCATCCACGTCCCCATTGTTTGTTATAAACTTTTATAAGATTTATTTGTTAGATTTTTATATCGATAGGCGCTCCAACGACAAAAATTACGTTTTTCTCCAAACGGACGGCTCTGATCGCGAATAATCGTTTTAGAAAACTAATTAGAGTCAGTCAGGACATTTATAAAATTCTCTGATTTGACCTATCCCTTAGCTGCCTCTACAGCATCATTCCAGCACGTTAATAATTAACAGGCCGAGCCATCCCAGTCGCACATCTCGAGCCTGCGTCGCCTGCATGCGTACACACACGCACCGATCGCCACTAATCGTCAGGTAATTGGCTCGCGCTAAACGATTCATCTCCGCAGTCAGATAGAACTCTCCTGCGTATACAAGCTTTCCCTAGCTCGCGGACATATTTACCGGTTGCTGGTATGAAACGCGCGCGAATTGCCTCGACTCTGCGTGCCGGGGCATTAAATGATTAATGCCATTCTAACAGCGAGAAACTCGGAAGACGCGATAGGCCGCCGCTGTAGCTGCGCGCGTATCGGTAAGAAATCGTTGTGCTAGCCCACGAAAACTCGGATCCTCGCGTAATGTTAATCAGCGCATCGACGCGAGTGTACGCACTGATTAATCGTTCCCGATAATCTCCTGTATTAATCCCATACCTAGGGACTCGGATTTCATCGCTATCCTCTTCCTCTCTCTCTCTCTCTCTCTCTCTCTCTCTCTCTCTCTCTTGAGTCGCCTCGAGTCGAATTCCCCCCGTGTTGATTCGTCTGATGAATAATTCAGCTCAGCCGGGCGCACATGTTCGGAAGTCTAGGTGTATATATACTCAAAAGTCGTATAGGAAAATCATTTTTTCGAAACGCGATAGAAAGAGAGAGAGAGAGAAAGGGGGGAGGGGTGGGGGGGGGGAAATTTTCTTGGGCTACAGCCATTGATTTAAAGCGCTTCCTGCCGCGATAAACTATTGTATGCGACCAGGGTTAGTCTGCAGTGGCGCGCCGAACATGCGCGCAGCCGTGAGGAATGAAACGGGCCTCTCTCTCTCTATATCGTTGCACAAAACAATACACGCACACATAGAGGTACACGTACGTGGAATACTCCAATACGAGAGAGAAAGAGAGAAGATACGGGTAAGGAGGAGGAGGAGGAGGAGTAGGGAAGAGGATGGACGCGGAATAGCTCGGGGCGGCGTTTTAATATTAATCCTAGACAGTCCGGCGCCTATGCTGCGCTTGTTAATGGAAGTCTCGCGCGCGCGCGCGCTCGGCACATACGATCCAGCGTAAATACTATAAATCCAAAGGTGTTCGCGCTTCGGCGAACTTCCACGGACGACGAGGAGCAGACGGCTCGGAAGTGCTTGCAGCAGGAAGTTGCGGTTGACGCGACTGCCGCCGGCTGGCAGTGCTGCTGAACAAATTACATATGTATGCGCCCGAAAGAGAAGGAGAGAGGGCTGATGGATACCGACGTTGAGGAGCCGGTGTGTCGCCGGCAACGGGAAATTCACTGCGCCCAGGGGAATCGCTGCGATGGGGGATTTGAGTGTCGGCAGGGAGTTTGGAGACCGTGAAGCCCGTAGGCGAGCTTTGCTTGATTTAGCACGACTTTCATTTGATTTTGAAATTGAAAATCTATTCGCTGGTATTCTATATTATTTCTATTTTCTGTTCGTTTATTTCGTCTCTGTTTGACTGTTTCGTTTGGAATTTGGAATTTGCGAGTTACCGATTTTACCAACCGATTTTGTTAAAAGATTAACGAAAGTTTTGGATATTAAAATTTATACAGTTAAGTGAATAAAATTATCCATGGTAATTTTCTGTTCGCCAGACAGATTAGAAAAATCATAGCAATTTTGAGTGTCAGATCGTCAGCAATCCAGCGTGCGCTGCTCGAACGATCGGACACGTGTGCCGTCAGAGGGTACGTGCGACAATCGGCCAGAAGGGGTCAAGATCCTTATTTCAGAGACTCGCGCTTATGAATAATTTATTCCCCGGGCAATCATAACCTGCATGTAGAGGAGAACGATCGGTGGATGCGCGCCAGCATAACACGTTGAAACATCGGGGGATACAGCACGTGTTCTCACGTCGCTCAGCCTAACCGTTAATGTAGATTCATTCTTCCGTATCGTCGCCTAATCCATTGGTATTTTATTGTTTTTTTCGCGTGTCGACCTGGCCGCGTTGTCATTAACATCGAATAAATACAAAAACAAACGAGCGATATAGCAGTGACAAAGCGAAAAAACGCTGGAGAACGCTATACCGATTTCGAGAGCAATCGCGGTGCGGTTGAAGGTCTAAAAAGAGCTATCAAAAATTCCGAATGATACTCGTGCGAGAGAACGGCAGTCGTTATAATGAATTTTTCAGCGATCGGTATCGAGAGGGAGAGAGAGAGAGAGAGAGAGAGAGAGAGAGCTGCTGGCTGTAGTTCCGCAAGCTCTCTTTCTCTAGACTGCCGGTCTCTAGCGGTATTTCTTTGTATTATTTATAACGCGTCTACTCAGGCCGGCAAGCTATACAGCCGAGTTGGCTTTAATACCAGTTCGCGGGCGTATCCGTTGCTATTGCGCTCACGCGAATTCTTGAGGTTTAACCGCGTCTGTACGCGCCAGCAGAAGATATCTCCTCTATGCGTATCTCTGTATACCTATATATAGAGCTCGGCTAGGGATGTGCTCCTGCTGCTGTTGGCTCTCTTCTGCAGCGACTAAACGTTTTCCATTTTCGTGTTCTCTACGCTTCGCGGCATTGCGTAATTGAGAAAAGGTTTGCGTGCACCGAGCTGATTATTGTCGAACAAGAGGGTGCTTAGAGGGCTGCCGAGTGTTGTATACAGCCAAAGGGGGAGAGAGAGGAAAAAAAAGAGGATGAAAAGAGGAGAAATCGTCGGTGAAGTAGGCGGGTTTTGTTCGCGAGTCGCTGGTCTGTGACGTGACTGCACTCCTATATGTGTACCACCGCGCACATAGCACGAGCTTAGCGCGATGAGTTATGTATGCCACTACTCTTTTCGACTCTGCTCCCGCCGTCAATGCGCTGCTTTACAGCGAGCAAGCCCTAACAATCCGCGGGGATTTAATGTAGCGCGAACCTACGGCTAATTGCGTTTTAATTCGGAGCAATCTCCTATATGCTACTCCCTCATCTCTCTTTAGCACGGCAATCGGATGAATAACGGATTTGCCCGAATAACATTTGCTGGATGTACACTCGGTTTCAAAGGAACGCAGGTTACGAGGTGTGGGCGGAATAAATTAGACCGATCCGGTACAATTGCAAATAGAAATCATGAGGATTGCATAGAAATATTCATCATTAATAATTTTCTATGGAGATTACGAGGCAGCAGAAGATTCAAGTTTATGTTTTTTCATTCGATTTCAATCGCAAACGTAATTCGGTAACAAACTTTTAATTATTTAGAATAGTAAGCAGGAATATGGGCCATAGTAAACAATCCTGGTATTTGAGCGAGTTATAATTTCAAAGATTGAAGCGAATCCAAAATCAGTAATTATCACTCACACTAATGCCAGCTCAAATTCTGCCGATGCCGGCTCTCAAGAGCGAGCCGCAACAAAGGGGGGATCGCACTTGTCCGATAAGCCCTTTTCGCAAAAATTTCTCAAAAATCCTCCTCCCATATAATCTGAGCGTATCGGCAGGGAAGCTGAAGCTCCCTCCTCCCGGAGCCCTTTAACCAAGAGAAGGCGAAATTTACGAGGCCTCGCACGCGCGCGGCGTTATCCCTCATCGGTTCGCGGGGCCAAGGGCGCGCGCGAGAAAGAGCGAGAGAGAGAGCGAGAAGGTGGAGGTGCAAGAGGTGGCGTATAGCTGCAAAGAAAGAAAAGAAAAAACAAAGAGAGAAAGAAAAGAAGAGGGGGATAAAAAAAGGCCGCAATCTTCGGCATCGCTTGGCCGCGGCAAAGGTGAGGCACGCAGGTTCAAGGCAGCCCGTCTCTCTCTCTCTCTCTCTCTCTCTCTCTCTCTCTACCCCTCTCCACAGCCGGCGACGCGCGCGGGTGCGCGTATCCGCGCGAATCGCGAAATAACCGTGGCATGCGAGCCCTTCCTCCCTCCCTTCCTTCTTCTTGACCCTCTCGTGTGCAAGCAGGTGAGAGGGAGGGCGGGGGTGGGGGAGAGCGGGCAGAGGGAGATAGGTACGCAGAAGAAGTCCGCCTCTGTCTTGTGCGCAGCGGCAGGGGGGACCACAAAGGGCTGCGCATCGGAACTCCGAGGGGGAGAAGATTGCGGAACGAAGAACGACTTGCGTTGCTGCAACTAGTCGAAGCCAGAGAGGAGGAGGAGGTGAAACTGGAGGGAACGCAAGGGAAAAGATGTAGGGAGAGGGCTCTCTTTTTTTTCGTGTTCACCAGGCCGTTTGGATTACTTTATAAAGTAATCCAAATATCCAAAGATCGGTAAGCTTCGCACTTACTCCGTTCCTATAGGACCTCTGTTTGCTCGCTAGCTCGCTTGCTTTTATACGACGAAAATGATACCGAACGTTTTCATTTGCTTCCCCCCCCCCCCCAGTGCTGCGCTGTTTCGTAAAGGATTTCGTTCTCTTTTTTAGATTTTTTTCATCATTTGAATGAGATTTTCACGTTTCTTTTTTTTTGCTGTGTCAAAAATGGTGAGCTGTTTTATTTTTTTGAGTGGTTTTGATTACGGCAGCGAAATAGTGTTTGTAATCCCCGTAAAGCTGTAAAGTTATAAGCAAAAAATTCGAAATAAATTGATGCTTAGAAACGCATTTTTGCACCTTTGGTTGAGCTTTTTTTATTGGTGTTATTGACGTTCGCAGTTGGTAAATCGGTTAAATCGTTTTGAAATTACATTCATTCAATATAACCTTGGTATTATTGACTCGGCGGGGTATTTCAGTAAAAGCAAGGTCACGAGGTCCAGTTTTCTAATTATCTTTCGTTAATATTACGGCTTTCGTTAGTAATTACAAGGCGTGGAATATTAAAGAATAAAAGAAGCTCTATTAAAAATTGTAAGGGGCTTATTTTAGCAACGGTTGATCGCAAGTTTGCGTGTATGTAAATGCCGCTGTTCCACGAGACCAGATGAACCAGTTTTATTTATTATGCTTATTATCATCCTTTAGTTTTTCCATCAGTTGAGATAATCACAACTCGAACTGTCAATTTTTCTAAATGAAAACGCTCAAGAAGATGTAGGCATAAAATTTCTCAGATATTTTTTCCGAAATCTTATCTTACATTCAGTTATTTCTAATTGTTCTCCAAATAAAAAAGTCAAAAATCAATATGCATTCATCGGTGGAAATAATTATTCTTTTTTCTGTATTTAAGATTTTCGTTTTCTCCTCTTATCTTGTAACTATTATCAATTCAATTCAAGGTATTTTATGTTTGTTTTGAACAATTTTGTCATTTTGAGCAGTAATGTTGGCATTCAGAATTTATAATTGCATGAAAATAAAATCGACCCTGGTAGAAATTGAAACCATTTATTAACTAAAAAATGTAGAATTTAAATAGAAATGGACGTTTCATAGATACATTTTTCTCCCATTTTGAAACGACTTTTCTCATCAAAATCCACCATTTTTCGTATTAAAAAATAGAAATGAGTAGAAAAAATTCTCAAACTAAAAAATAGATCATTTTTCGACA